>JAQZBX010081034.1:0-13736 GCA_029593785.1 Cabassous unicinctus | reverse complement strand
AATCTTTAAAAAAAAAAAAAAGAAGCAAATAAACTCCAAGATTTTATTTTCTTATTCGATACTCTTATAGAATTTCTTCAATGTATTTGCTCACATATTTTTCTTCTTATGCATACTAAATGCATTTTTATCCTGAATGAAGTGTTTTCTCTGGAAATTACCTGTGTGTAAAAAGAAGACTGGCTTAAAATGGCTACTGCAATGGGACCAGTGTTTCAGGGAGATATGGCTTGGACTTGAGGTAAATTGAAAACTTAAATTGTGATTTAGAGCTTGTTTTAATAGCATTGTATTTAAAGGGGCACACTATTGTTACTACGTATATATTATGGTTTCCTCACTAAAACAATAAATGTACAAAAAAAAAGAAGAAATACTACTTGGCAATTTTTAAAAAATGAATTACCAATACATACAATAATATGGATCTCAAAAACATGCCAAGCAAAAGAAGCCAGATAAAAAGAGTACATGTGATATGATTCCATTTAAATGAAATCCAACAGACAAAACTAACTTACATGAGACAAATCAGAAAGCGGTTAGGGTGGAGGGAGAGCAAGACTAACTTGAAAGGAACAGAAGCAACTTTCTGCTAATTATTTATATAGATTAAGTTACAGCTCTGAATACTATCCATCTCTAGATTCCATGTAAGGATCAGGGATCACCCAAAAGAAAACCAGACCAAAAACAGAGACAAGTAACTTCATTTAAAGGAAATACTAATCATTAATGATAAGTTTTAAAATGTTCCACAAGTCATCAAATACGAATTTCAGAAACAAGTTACTATTTCTTTATAGCAAATATTTTTTAAATAACACTACTGACAAAGGTTGTATCTCAATCTCATACATTGCTAATGGAATGTAAACTGATACAACCTTTCTAGAAAGCAATTGTGCAATGCTTTGCTCTCCTGAGATCCCTAAAAATATTAATACATCTTTACTTGATAATCCCACTTTTACAGGGTTCTATCCTGAGACTATAGAAATGTGGATAATGATTTGTGTTTAGCAATATTCACTGAAGTTTTATTTATAATAAATGGAAATTTATAAACAATCTAAATATGAACACTAGGGAAGTGGTTGCATAAATGATGATATATACCTTAATGGAATATTCTTCAGTTGTTTAAAAATATTTTTATATAAAAATGCATATTAATGATGTGTTTTTTTTTAAAAAGCAGATTCCAAAATTATTTATATAGTAAAAATATGCATGAAGAAAAATAGAAAAAGACAATAAATGCTGATGGCATTTAAAAGAAAAAAAAGGGGGCGTCCGTGGCTCAAATGGTTGGGTGTCCGTTTCCCATATGGAGGGACCTGGGTTCGATCCCCGGGACCTCCCGGTAAAATAAATAAAAAAATACAGAAGGTGTGCAGGCGCATCGTTAGGCCCCGCGAGTGAGTTAGCCCCCAGGCTCCACTGAACCACACAGCAAGAGACGCAGGAGAGAGATGCGGGGAGAGTCAAGACGAGACGTGCCGAAAAACCAGGAACTGAGGTGGCGCAGGTGGCAGAACACCTCTCTCCCATATTGGAGGTTCCCAGGATCGAATTCCAGTGAAGACAGGAGGAGAAGGATGAGAGGAGAGGGAAGGAAACAGACACAGAGAATTGCCCAGCGAATGGACACAAAAACAGCAAAAATTGGGGGGGGGGCGGTTAAAATGGATAAAAAGTAGATAAATAAATTTTTTTAAAAAAGGAAGAATGAGGGGCCAACACTATAGAAACTATAAGTATATATTACAAATGTCTGGGCTTCATTCTAAGAAGAGAAGTGATAGCCCTCATTAACTAGGTCTACTAGAGGGGAGAAAAAGCCAAAAGAATAAGAACTCTCATTAAAGGAACATACCATTAGTATTATTTCAGATACAAATAGTCAATTTATCAAATAAAGTTAAAGTCCTTCATTGTAGGCTAACAAATCTTTAATCAAGAAAAAGTTACAGAACTCAGTATAATGTAAATATATACCAATCATGTTTAATTTGAGCTAGGGAAAATCATGAGGTGATTTAGTGATTTTCCACAGGGCTGAACTCAGTTCTTTAACAAAGTAACAAAAGAAGGGAAAGGCACAGCAAGAAGTCAAGCCAGTAACCTGATTTCCCAGTAAATTAGTTACTTGGCAAAGTACTGGCCTCATATTCCAAATAAGCAGAACTCTACAAATAAAGGAGAGACAAGTGAAACTCAAATACTCTGTAAAAGATGTATGCTTTTCCCTTTGCTCTTAGATCTCCAAAAGAGAATAATGCCCATTGAAAACACAGGGGGAAAGTTAAAAGTCCAAATTAGAGTAAAAACATTGTTCTATAAACAAAGAATAAGTTTCTTTTGAAATGCTAATTACACTTCACAAGTTTAAAAATAATATTATTTTTAAATGAAAAGGCAACTACCATATTACTTCTAATCTTCAACTAAGAGTACACAGAAAATAAAACTTTGATATTAATGATATTAATTCTGGATATATTTGTCAAGGTTAATAAAGGTTCTTATAAATTTTTCTCTATAATTTTTTAATCACTATAGAATATTTCCTTGAATTTCCAACTGAAACAACAAAGCCTTAGTATTTGATCTTCCTTCAAAAAAAGGCAATATGTAACAACCCAAAAGAGTAGTCTTCTTAAGAAGAAAGAAAGATAGAAAGGGTAGGTAGATTAAAAAGAGAGAAAGAGAAACAGGTAAAAAAAAGGAACTTTTCTTCCTTTTAAGTCACATGTTAAAAACCTGACCCTGATTTCCAGTAAGTGGTCTAGCATTAAAGTTTCTGTGAAACTATTGGCACAAGGTTGCCCAGTAGGCAGAGAAATGATAGCTGAATTTTATTTAATGTTCAAATATAACGTAATGTAAGGGGAAAATTAAACAACCCATATATTTAACGCAGTGGGCTCATTTATAAACCACTATCACAACTCTAAACTGTTTCCCTCAGCACCATGACCTAAAGTACCATACTAGACCAAAGACCAAGAAATTGCTAGTTGGAAGAATTAATAAGGCAGAAAATGTTATTAAATTTCTGTAAAAAGCCAAAAAATAAAAAGTAACAGTCTCAACAAATGGTGCTAGGACAAGTGGATATCCATATGCAAATGAATGAAGGTGAAACCCTTCCTCACACCATACACAAAAATTAACTCAAAATGGATCACAGACTAAATAAGAGCTAAAACTATAAAACTCTTAGAAGAAAACATCAGGATAAATCCTTATGATTTTGGATTAGGCAATGGTATCTTAGATATAACACTAAAAGCATAAGTAAACAAAGAAAAATATATATAAATTGGACTTCAAAATTTAAAATTTTGTGCTTCAAAGGACACCATCAAGAAAATTAAAAGAAAAAAAAAAATGGGGAGCGGATGTGGCTCAAGCAGTTGAGCTCCCGTCTCCCACATGGGAGGTCCCAGGTTCAGTTCCCAGTCCCTCCTGAAAAAACAAAAACAAACAACAAGCAAAACAAATGAAAAAAATCAACTCAGGGAAGCCAATGTGGCTCAGTGATTGAGCGCCAGACTCCCACATACAAAGTCCCAGGTTCAATCCCCAGCCCCTGGAACCTCAAAAAAAAGAAAATAAAGAAAATAAAAAGACAAGCCAGGGAGTGGGTGTAGCTCAGTGGTTGAGCACCTGCTTCACATGTACGAGGTCCTGGGTTTAATCCCAGGTATCTCCTTAAAAAAAAAAGACAACCCACACAATGGGAAAAAAATATCTGCAAATCATATGTGATAAGGGACTTTATCTAGAATATATAAACAACTCTTATAATACAATAAGAAAAAGACAAATAACCCAATTTTAAAAGACAATAGATCTGAAAAGACATTTCTCCAAAGAAGATACACAAATGGCCAATAAGCAAATTAAATCATTAGTCATATTAGCCATCAGAGAAATGCAAATCAAAACCACCGGGGCCTCCTGATGAAGGCAAGCCAGCCCACGCGGCGCGGTGAGCTGACGCAGCAGGACGACCCAACAAAGGGAGACAAGCAGACACAGAAAAACACACAGCAAATGGACACAGCAAGCACAAGCAGCAGGGGGGGATAAATGAATAAATAAATAAATAAAATCTTTAAAAAAAAAAAAAGAAACAATAACACCACCAAAAAAACAGTGTTGATGAGGATGTGGACAAATTGGAAACCTCATACACTGCTTGTGGAAAAGTAAAATGGTACAACCACTTTAAATTTGTGGAAAACAGTCTGGCAGTTCCTCAAAAGGTTACTTAAGAGCTACCACATGACCCAGCAATTTCACTACTAGTTACATACCCAAGAGAAATGAAAACATATGTCCACACAAAAATCTGTACACAAATGTTCACAGCACCTTTATTTGAATAGCCAAAAACTAGAAACAATCCAAATGTCTATCAACAGGTGAACGGATAAAAAAGTTGTGATATATCCATACACTGGACTACTACTCAGCAATAAAAAAGAATGAATTATTGATATATGCAATAACATGGAAAATCTCAAATTAATTAGGCAGAGTGAAAGAAGCCAGACCCCCTCAAAAGAGAATACACTATATGATTTCTTTTTTTTTTTTTAAGATAGATTTATTTATTTATTTATTTATCCCCCCCCTTGCTGCTTGTGTTTGCTGTGTCCGTTTGCTGTGTTTTTTCTGTGTCTGCTTATCTCCCCCTTGCTGTGAGGTCTTGCTGCATCAGCCCACGGCGCCGCCATGCTGGCCTGCCCTCACAAGGAGGCCCCAGGAAGCGAAGCCGGGTCCTCCCATATGGTAAACGGGAGCTCTATCGATTGAGCCACACCCGATTCCCCTATATGATATCACTTACATAGAATTCTAGAAAATGTTCTAGAATTCATAGCAAACTAAACTATAATGACAGAAAGCAGATCAGTAGAAACTGGGAACTGAAGGTATAAAGGAACACAGGAAACTTTTGGAATATGTTCCTTATCTTAATTGTATATACTTATGTAAAATCTCATCAAACTGTATACTTTAAAATATGTGCATGTCAATTTTAACCTGAATAAAGCTGTCAAAAAAAAAAAAAAAAAAACTCCACAAATGTGCATGCCATGTTGGGGAAACAGAAGTATACCAGTGTTTCTGAAATGGCATGTTGGTTAAGAAAAAAGTAGGAAAGGTAGGCTGAGAGCTTTTAAGTATGACAAACATAATATTTAGAGAGAACATATTACTTTAGTCTACAGATATTTGTTGTGCCTATGGATTTGAGGACCCTTTTAGTAATTCTGCAGAAAACATCCACCACCACCCATTGCAAAGATTTGCAGCTAGCTAACAGATTAAGAACAGTTGATAAGGATACTCAATGTCAAGAAGAAGATTGAATTCTTAAATATTAGTATAAATATAACAGAAGTCAAGTCTAACAAAAAAAAATTATCTATGCGGGTATTCCTAAACTTTATCATTACAAAAAAAAAAAAAATGGATGGCTTTCCTAAAGTTTATTATTACAAAAAAAAATAACCTAGTATGTTCCATAGCTACACTTCATAATCCAAAAGAATTTAGGGATTGTTATAACACTGTTCACTCTATAAATTACCATGACTTAAAAGACAAAATACAGCCCAATTAAAATAAAGATTCAACTGTCCCACAGATCGACTAGACTAAAAGCAAGACAAAAGACTCAAGAAGAATTCAGATTTCTTTTCACATCTAAATGAAGTTTAAACTTCATAGTACAACTTAAAGTCCATGCAAAAACACAGAAAAAGCTTTTACTTTCTACCTGCTTCATTAAAAATCCTGGATCCCTGCAACAGTAGCTAACATTTACAAAGCATTTACTATGAGCTAAACAAGGTGTTAAACACTTTACATAGATTATCTCATATAATCCTCAAAGTAAATCATTTTGCAGATGAGAAAACTGAAACTAAAAGAGTTAAGTAACTTGTCTAAGGAGGTAGAGCTGTGTTTGGACTCAGACCATTTTACTACACCACCACCCATCGTAGATGTCACAAACTCAGCCCCCAATCAGGGTCTCTCCATTAATCACTCAGTTAATATTGATGCATACCAGGGAATATTAAAAAAAGGTAAAATAAAAGTATTGACCACAAAAATGTTACAACTTTATGAAGAGATTAAATCTATTAGCACAAAATAACTAAAAATATCCTGAACAATATAAAATACAAAATGGTATGATTTCTGGAAGCATTCTAGTAACTAAAATAAGCTAGATTATTAGAGAAAGATATCATTAAGAAATGAACAATATTTGATGTAAGATATGATAATATTAACATTTTTAGAAACGATAACCAGTCATGTAAATGGACATCTATAGCTCATTTTCTTGCCAATATTCTCAATACAGTACTTGGTACTCTATTCCTTGCAAGAGCAAGGAAAACTGGCTATGACAGGAAATATAATTCCTATAAACTACCAATAATAAACAATTTTCAAAAATTAGTATGAAACAACTCTTAAAATAACCATTCAAAAAATTATGTTCACTGATATTTAAAGAAAGCCTATTACATCATGGCTGCGATGAAAATTACACACCTGCTTTCATCAGAGACAATTTAAGAGATAAAACAGTTTTAACAGGTCTCTACAGATGCAGAAAGATTTTTCTTTTACCTCAGAGATACATGGGAGTAAACTTCTCTTAAAAAAAAAAATCTTTAATTTGGGGATCCTTAACTAAGGAATAATGAGATGTAACTTCTAAACTAAAATCTACTTCTCTTTGAATTGTTAAGAGTATAGCACTCTTTGACCTAAGGAATCTATTAACTATAGGGAAAAATAAACTGATTCTTCCTAACAGGCATTTAGAAGTAATTTAAATCATTACATCTGTAATGTTCAATTTCTAGTCTACTCACTGATGAATTATCTATATACACACATTTTTTTAAAGCGGCACTATGTAATTCTGCTATTAAATGATACAATGTGGAACAATGTCATGGTATAACACAAATTTCATAACTGAAATAGAATTCATGAAACTTGTTAATTTACAGATTTCATGGACTTACAACTTTAGATTAAGCATTCATGGATTTAGTCATTTAGATTCAGACTACTAGTTTTTTTTCTAATACAAAAAATTCCATCTAGGAAAAACATAACAATCTAATATATTTCAGTCTAATAGACAAAGCACTTTTCAACTAATATAAAATAATTTACCTTGGTTGGGCATGTTCTTTGCATTGTTTTTCTATTAGTAGGGGTAATAGTCCCCACTGTTCACAAAAATTCATACATAGTGGAAGAGTATCAGTTAATGTGCTAGAGACACGGCCTCTGGCCACACAGAATAAAATCTTAGCCTCAGCTGCACCATGTTTTAGTCTAGCCCATCAAATTAAACCAATTACAAAGCTAAGGTAGTAAATGCTCAAAATGCATGTAAAATTTTAAAGTCAACTCTGGTTTTCCTAACTGCCACATTACTTATAATCACAGTACACGGAATATTAGCCCATCCTAGAAAGGTAAGTCTATAATAGGTCTAATATTGTTATAATTATTAATAATTAACAAATACACTTGTTGAGTGCCAACTATGGGCAAGCCACTATACAAAATACTTTTATTTAATTCTCACATCACCCTGGTAAGGAGGATAGGTTGAGCGCCATTTTATGGATGACAAAACTGAGGCTAAGAGAGTTTTATTAAACTGCCCAATTAGTAAATTAGTAAATGAAAGAGCCAGGGTTCAAAAACATGGTCATACTTCTTCTATCATGCTTCCTCTTAACACAAATGATGCCTTTTCCAATTTCATAATATGGCAGTTAGAGATATACTTTTATGAGATCATAGATTGAAAAAATGTTTATCTTGATTAATGAATACTATAAGCTAAAATTCCTTATAACAGAGCAAAGCAACACTGTGTTTCAATATAAATGCACCTGAGGTGTACAAGTGTACAGTTGACCAGGACAAAAGTATCACTAACTTTTACTTTTCCAAGATGAAAGGTAACCAAAGTCAATCTTAAATAACATTATAAATTTAGTGGATTTCTGTGTTCGTGGCTTCACTGACTTTCCCTTGACTCAGGAACCAAGCAGTGTTTTACAGCTTTCAATCCCTCTTCCTCTTTAAATGAGCTAGAAAAAAAAAAAAATCTCATAATAATTATTTTCCTAATCACCTAATATATATATTAATGTAAACAGGTACCACAAATGAGATTTGCTGTCTAATCAGAAAATTCAAGACTTTGACTCTGGTTAAAAGAGTGCAAAGCATTAGTAAGCAAGTGGGGAGAAATGGGGGTTTGGGGAGAGGTCACTAAACATTAATTACTAATGTTTAATTAATAGCTAATCCATTTAGGATGACTGGGGGTCTCTTCCTTAGTACTGGAAAGGGCAAGTAAGAAGCCTAATTATGGTTACTAGGGACCTATTCCCAAAAGCCACAGAAGCAGAGACAAGTGTCAAGCCTTTGAAAATCAACATCGTCCTGCCCAGGCTCTCATCCTCTAGGACAGTAGCACTTTTCAATCTATTCACTTGCATTCTAACATGCTTTCTTGAGTGAAAGAAGAAAAAAAAAAAAAGGAAGAGTTATAGCTAGCAGTGAAAACTGCACAGAACAAAGAATATGTCCATGGGAGACTGCTACAAATAAGATGATCCTCTTTTACGTATGTCACACCAGGAAAACTGCCAAGAATATCTCACTCGTTTAGACATACTTCCTGCAGATTCTCCAGGCTGCTTCTTGAGTACAGTTTCCCTTAGTTTCAACCTTCCTTTTGCCCAAAAATATCTACATGCACACTTTATATTCTCCAAAATGTATGGCAATATTGTACCTAGGATCTAATGACATCCTATTCATCATTTGTGTCTCATGTCTGAACAAACATCCTAACACCTCATCTAGTGTTTCTACCTCTGATAATGAAATTTCTAATAGGCTATATTACTAAAACAAATTTTCTTTACAAATAAAGGCTTTATCACAAGGTCAGGATGAAAAACAAATCAGCAAAAAAAATTTAAATTTCAAGGTACGCTTCTTCATTTTTCCCTACCCTTATCAAGGATACATATTTCAGAGTTCTGAACTCAGCAGAATTCCAGATCCATTCTGTAGAAATCAAAATCTATTAAACACAATGGATGTGTTTTGGAAAGTCCAAAACAAAATGGTGCTTTTCAAGTACTCTATTAAATAAAATACTTTTTAAAGGTGATAAATTTACCAAGGGACCTTTTCTGATAAAGGAATTCTCACAGGCAATTGAAAAGCAAATACAGAGGTTTTGTGCTTTTACAAAATACTGAGGCACCAATGTTTCTATTAGGACTTGTTGTATGGGTAGCTAGAAAGCAGAGAACACATCAGAAGCTACTATAAAGACTCCCTGAAATAGAAAATAAACTTAATTAACTAATGTTAATTGAACTTTCACTTTTTTAAATCATTTACCTGAACAATCTTTGAAATGCGAAATTGAGTCTCATTAAATTGTATAGTTTGGAGCAATTTCTTTGGGATTTAAAAACCACCATTTATTAAATTACAGATTAACAAATCTCACTGTAAAATGAGTTGGGCAATCAAAGCAATTCATAGATAAGTATGATTAAATATGGATGAATAATAATAGGTCAACTGAATAAAGTCCATTTATTAAAAGTAATAAACTGCTCAATGTCCAAAATCATGAAGAATTAATTTTCATATTTTTCCGACTTTTGATTATTAAGATTTTACATTCCTGTCAGTTGGTATAGAATTGAAAAATTTATAAAAATGTGCCCACCAACAGTACAATGCCTTAAAGAACAATCATTTTGATAATAGGGATCCTCCATTTAACTCAATCTGAGGAATTCAAAAGCTTTAATTCCTGGAATCTTTGTCACACACACACACACACACAAAAAAATTAGTATATTTGTTTTACGAAAAGAAATTAGTGTATTTGTTTCTGCTTTTGAACTCAAACATGCAATGATTATATGTTTTGCAGTCTTCCAAACAAAAATTAAAATTATAAATATAAAATCTGAAGTCGAACTAAAAATGCTCTTTGACAGAAAAAAAAAAATCCAAAAATCCTCATGCCAAGCAACTCCAATAGTTTCTTTACAATTCATAAAACATTAATGAAAGGGTTGCATATATCCCCTGGATTAAAGATTCTAAAGAGAGCCACAGGGATCTCTTTCAGTTTTCAATACTATCTCTGTTCTTAAATCCACCAAAAGAGATCTAAATTAACTCCCTCTAAATAAAACTATGTAGTTTTCAGTAGAAGAAAACCCAAACCAAGAATAGCATAAAACATACAAATACACTTTAAATACAGCTTAAAATAAGTATTGTAGATTACATTTAGACCCCACAAATGAATTAAATTTATAACGTATACTACATCCAGTTCATTCTCAAGGGAGAAAACCATCAAAACAAAACTTCTGCTTAATAAACTATTTACTTTGTAGTTAAGCTTCTACTATCACAGGTGCATTTTGGTGTCAAGTGTTATGATTCCTCTCTCTACAAAAAACCTTGAAACCTATAACACACAATTAAGCGTATCTGGTTCCCTTAAAAATGTCTTTATATAATATGTTTCGTATAAGTCCAAGGAAAAGAAAAATTTTAAAACACTTTTTTTCTCTAAAATGGAAATATCCTCTGCTTTTCTCTTTTGAAATGTGCCTTATTTGGATTTTGCCCATTTCCTATACACAAAATGTTTTCAGCCTAGTTCATTTCAGTGTCAGCTACTTACTGTCAATAAGTCACTGTATACTTAAGCTTTTTACAGACAAGGCTTTCAGGACAGGGGTAATGAAGAGTGAACAAAAGGGCATGAGTGAAACAAAAAGTCACCACATCTGAGAAACATCACTCAATTTCTCTGCTTCAAGTTCCTTTAAGTCCTCAACCCAAAGATTCTCAAAATCCAAAAAAGTTCCACAGAGTCAGAGAGGCACAACACAATATGTGATAAGACATAGAAGAACCAAGTGAGAAACTGAAGAAATTTAATGAACTATATCACCACCTGAGAAAGAATTACCACAAAAAGAAGAAAAAAAGAAAGAAAAGAGAAATCAATCAAACAATCATAAATCCAGTCCTCTGATACCCCTACTGGAGGGTTGCTTTTGCAGCCACTACATGGCTCTTTTTCACACTCTGACTGTGAAAAAAAAACACTTTACACGGCGACCTGGTACACACATGAGAAAAGTTTCCCAAAACAATACTTTTCCTTATCAAGGACAATGCACTTTACTATTTTCCAGTCTATTTTGTTCTGTTATGTTTCATTTTATTTTCAATGCTGGTTGTAACCCACTAAAATGATTTTATAATTTACTAATAAATCATGATCCACTGTTTGAAATATGCAGGATTAAGCAGAGTATCCCTTATCTTTTTTGCAATTTGCCTCTACCTGTCTGCTTTTAGCACAGTTGGACAGGTATTTAAGTTGCTATATTAGTAATGTTTCCTTTAAAGCACTGGCTCTTACAAGTGTGGTCCCCTGACAAACATAAGCATCACTGGAAATAAGCACAAATTCACAAGTCCCCTCCCCAGACCTACTGAATCAGAAGATGCAGGCATCTGAGCAATTTGTATTTTACCAAGCCCTCTAGGGCTGATGAAAACTAAAGTTTAAGAACTCAGGTCTGTCTTTATCTTTTATTTCACAATCCCCTACACCTTGCTTACTATGGGCCAGTCACTATTCTAAAAGCTCTGTAAATACTAACTCATGTAGTACAACCACCCTATGAAGATTATACCTATTTTAGAGATGAGGAAACTGCTGCACAGAGAGGTTAAGTTACCCAAGCTAAATGACAGACATGGAATTCAAATTTATTTTCAATTTAAGGAGGGTATGCCTACACTCTCCAGGACTCTCTTTCTGATCAAGTCCCCAGCTTTACTCCTTTAATTCAGCTACTCCTCCCCTTTTCCCTCTCAAATTCCCCCTTTCCGTCAATGATCTATTTTCTAATATTATTGTCATCCTGCTAAAACAAATTTCTAAAGCACAGGCGTGCAAGTCACCTAACTTTGCTTTTTAGGACCTTTTCTCTGGTCCTAGATAGCCTCTTAGTATTAATTATGAAACTGAAGTTTCTTCTATTTCTGAAGCGACCTTAGAGTCTACTAATGGCCCCCACTGTTAATTTCTCATACCTACTGTTCAGGCCAGTTTCCACAAGACCAGTACTCTCTTCCTGGGCAAGCTCCCTCACTCTATTTACTACTCCGTTCCTACAGGGAAATGATTTGCCTCACCCCACCCCTATCCCCTAACCTCGTTCCATTTTGCTTGACTCCCCTCTAACTGAGGGAACTTGCATCCCCTGCTGGATCCTCACCCCAGTCTCAAAGCTGAGCCACTCGAAGGTTTTTCCCTGGACCCCTGGGGATCCTGAGACCCCGGAGTTCCCAGTCTAGTCTTAGATCTCCCACCCCAGACCGGCAATGGGGGCAGGGCAATCCAGGTCCTCCCCCCCCCCAGCTGTTCAAGGTCTCTACCACTCCGACCCTCCGAAGACCTGCCGCTTCTCATCTCTCGTTCTTCCTCCCTCGGACCGCCGCCTTTCTCACTTTCTCAGCAGGGTCCCCAGCCCCCAAACCTGCCCTTCCCCAAACGCCTTCACTAGCATCCCAGTCGCTCCGGGTCACCTCGGTGCCTTCAGTCTTGCCACCTTCCTTCTCCCTCGGACCCAGACCACTCCCAGTTTCCTCGCAGTCTCACCCCCACTCCCCCTCACCCTCCTTACTCTCTCGCGCCGGGGCCGCTCCCGAGCTTCCCCGGTTCCCCTTCTCCCTTGCACCCCAGCCGTTCTGGGTGTTCCCGAGTCACTCCACCCTCAGTCCAGATCTTTACCTCTCACGCGGGGTCACCCCCTCTCTGGGACCCCGGCAGCTCCTGTCTCCCCAGGGACCAACCCCTCACAAACTGGCCGCCGGTCAGTGCCCCAGACCCAAGCAGTTGGACGTCCTAAGGGATTTCCCTGCCTGACCCTCTCAGGTCGACCCCAGCCTACCTTTCCAGCCCGAATTCCACCGCTAAGAGTCGGGCCGTTCTCCCAACCAGCCCAGTCAGCGAGAACTAGCTGCCGCTATCGCCGCCGCCACCGCCGCCACCGCCGCCCCCGCCCTGGCCCCGGCCGCGACCGAACCCTCACTCCAGGCCGCCTTCCTCCGACTTCCGCTCCCGAGGGCCGAGCAGGAGTTTCCGCCCAACGCCGGCCCTCAGGGCTCAAGCCCGCGTTACCGGTACTCACCTGCCGCCGCCCCCGACCAACTCCAGGGCCACTGACTCTACCTCGGCCGCCAGATAGCCACCAAGCGCCACCACCTCCCCCATGACAACAGGCCCACCTCTTTTCATACTTCCAGCCTATCCATTGGATAGCAGGGCGGCGGCTCTCTGCTCTGATTGGCGTGACTCACCCGCTCGTCACAACTTCTTTACCGCCCCTTTTCCTGGACCGGGTATTCGCCCCCGCCCGAACCTGGAGAGTCCTAGCCCAAGCTTTAGTTGTAATTGGCTGATGGTTGGGCAGTTCCAAGTTATGATAGGCTGCTACAAGTGCCTGTTAAGTCGAATGGCAAGGGAGGTGACAGCCAAGGTTGGTTTAAGCTTGTGCACAGTTTGGTTGCATAGTAGAAAGCGAAGA
>JAQZBX010081033.1:0-13724 GCA_029593785.1 Cabassous unicinctus | reverse complement strand
TCAGTTAAAAGTTAAACACAGGGAAGCAGGTGTGGCTCAATCGATGGAGCTCCCGTTTACCATATGGGAGGCCCCGGGTTCGCTTCCCGAGGCCTCCTTGTGAGGGCAGGCCGGCCTGCACAGCGCGGTGGGCTGATGCAGCAAGACCTCACAGCAAGGGGGAGATAAGCAGACACAGAAAAAACACAGCAAATGGACAGCAAACACAAGCAGCAAGGGGGGGGTAAATAAATAAATCTTAAAAAAAAAAAGTTAAACACATTCCTTACAACTGGACAGCAAGTACTGGCTTGAAGGGAGATCTAAGTGACACATCTGGTCTGCTATAGTCCACCCACTGTACCACAAGGATCTTTTTCTCCATCCATGTTCAGGGAACATCTTCACGGCTCTCATGGGCCTGTCTTCATAAAAGAAAACTTAGAAGAGGGAAGCTAATGAGATGAACATAGCCCTGCCACTGCTATTGGTCTCAAGGCCACAATGCATCCTCATTATATCCCTCCTCCACTATCCATTCTAATTTTCCTCACACCCTTGGCTACCGCCTCAGCTGGTCTCGGTGGCTTAACTGGTTGGTAACCCAAAATCCTCATTCTTGAGGGTCTAGTATTCCCTTCACAGGCCAGGGTTGCTGCTCTTGTCCACTCACAGTCACAGTTGGGCAAAGGAGGACCAGGAAACACCCTGCACCCATCATGTAATAGCAGCCCCACCTCTTCCTGCTGACCCATGCCAATTACCTCTGAAAAGTGGCCATTCCTTTTCTCACTTGCTAGACTCTTGACATCGGAGTCCAAAGTGCCTGGTGGCAGCCAAAGCTTGTGGTTCAATGGGATGTTTACTCTGTCCTTAGGCAAGAGTGTGTCCCTTTTGGGGACCAGAACCTCTAACCCTGCAGAGCCCAGAATTGTAGGGATGGGGAAGTCCACTGTGTCATTGGTAATGATGGCAAGTGGGCCACTCATGCTTCTACCTTTTGTTTCCAGGTCCATTGGGGATGCAGCACCATACTAAGTTCTCTGATTCAATGCGTGTACCAAGTCCTGGAGAATGTGTCATCATTGCAGTGTATTGCCTCCAACCTGGTACTCAGCTGCATCTTTAACAGGCCATTCCAACAATTTATCTATGCTGTAGCTTCTGAGGGATGAAATATGTAGATATGACCAGTGGGTCCCATGTTCATGGGCCTACTCTCCCACATCCTTTGTGAGAAGAGAATCCTCTGGTCAGACTCTATATTATGTGGAATTTCATGTCTGTGGATCAGGCAATCTTTAAGCTTCTGGGGACGTGGTCAGAAAAGGCAAATGCATATCGAGAACAAGTGTGTATTCCTCTAAGAGCAAACCATTGGCTCTTCCAGGATAAAAGGCACTCAATGGATTCTACTTGCTGCCAAGTAGCCTGTTGGTATCCTTAAGAAATAGAGCTTAATGCTTGGTCTGTATGGCTGGCAGATTGGACATAGAGGGGTGGCAGTAGCTATGTTCAGTTATAAGAGGCAGTCCATGCTGTTAGGTTCATGCATAGTCTCCATCTCTGTCACCATGACCACTTTGTTCATGTATCCATAACACAGCAGAAATGGGAACTCTGACAAAGGCTGCTAACAATCAGTGACCAAATTATTTTGTCTATTTGGTGCATCTTCTGTAGTAAATGCTTACTAGTGGGATTGAACATGCCATACAAACAACTTTCCACTTCGTGTCCACTTCTGTATGTCCATCTACATGTTTCTACTGCAGACATTATTGTCTCTGACTTTCCTATCTTTTTCCTTTCAGTCCCCTGACCTGCCATCTAGGCCAATTGTCACTGCTGATGAGTCTGCATATGTTCTGACCTGGGGCCACTTCTCTTTGCATACAAAGGGCATGACCAGGTACACCTCTCAAAGCTCTGCCCATTGAGAAGATTTTCCCTCACCACTGTTTTCCAAGCTTTCCATGAGTTACACTGTAATATAGCTGCCATCTATTTTCAGCTTGCCTCCACATTCTGAGCTGACCCATCCATAACCCAAGCTTGGTCTTTTTCTTCCTCTTGTTGCTGGTTATATGGGACCCCCTCCTATGGCCATAGGTATAAGCTGGGGGAGGGGTGCTGGTGCAACTATAGCAGGTGTAATGGATTTCTTGGCTACTCGTTCATGCAGCTTGCTTGTACCCTCTGGTGCTGCTTGTGCTCAGCCCCAGAAGTATCATCTGGTACTGCCTGATTTTGAGTTGATGTGTCCAACAGGACCTCACTTATGATGGCCAGTTCCAAATCCATGACTATTTGGTATCTCTACCAGGTCCCTAGAAAGCCAGGAGATTTTTTTCAAAAGGAATGTAATTTTTCACCGCGCTTGGCTTGACCTCGTTCCAAAATCCCAGGCGTCTGCATTGTGATTCTTCTGTTGGGGCTTGCCATAAATTCCACACTACGTCTTTTTCCATCACCAACACCTCCAACACTATATAGGCCCAGCCAGAGTGTATGGTCCAAGCAAAAGAGCTCTTCCCTGCTCTGGTCTCATTCAAAGTTGGCAGTGTTCTGTGTAATATATGAGCAGCAGTAGTATTCTTAAGAGTGGAACATGTTTCCTCCAGAACTCAAAGAGACCTAATAGGCTTTGTGCTTCCTTCTTTCCAGTAAATGATACAAGATGCAGTAATGTGTCTTGTACTTTGGAAGGAATGTCCCAGCACACTGCTGACAACTAGACCCCCAAAATCTTTAGTTAAGTGACAGGTCACTGAATCCTGGTAGGATTTATCTCTCATTCTGGAGCACATGTGTCTTGCCAAAGCCTTTAACATGCTCTCCTCCTCTTTTTTATCCTGCCTAAGCAGCATGAAATTCTTGAAATAATGGATCACTGTGATCCATACATGGGATGTTGAAATGCACAGGTTCTCTTCAAACTATCTTATAAGAGAGGACTAGAGAATTAATATAGCCCTGTGGAAACTGTAAATGCCTGTTATCTAGTCCATGTAAATATAACTGTTTCTGATCCTCATTCTGATTGGGATACAAAAGGATGCATTCACCAAATCAGTGGCTGCAAACCATCTACCTGAGGTTGTATTGTACTCTAGCAAAGACATTGTATCTGGCACAGCAGGTGTGATCAGATGGACTATTTAGTCTATAGTCTGCAGTCATTCTCCAACCTCATTCAGTTGCTGCAGGCTCTACACTGACAGATTAAACAGAGATATGATGGGGACCACACTTCTTCATCCTTTAGATATTTAAAAGTGACACTAATCCCTGTCATTCCAGCATCCCCGGATACTGTGCTATTTTGCAGCTACTATATTGGCTAGGGGTGTGGGTAGGGGACTGGTAGTGCATTTCAGAAGCTTCTACTTGGCCCTCTCTACTATGATAGCTCTTACCCTACAGAGCAAGCAGGCCATGTGGGGGTTAATCCAAGTATGTAGATGCAAATCATATATTTGGGGACTAGGGGAATGACCACAGGGTGAGTCCACAGACCCAGTGGACCCACTGTAAACTTGACCTTGGTCAGGACTTCATTTGCCCCCATTCTAGCAGGGGTGGGTTATGAAGATACTTCAAGTTTCTGGTTATCAATGTCAAATAATCCCCTATTGGGTCTTCTGGCCTAACATATCTATTCTATCATGTCCACTTTCCTGAGACTTTTAATCCTTTCCTCTACTGTCTGCCAAGGCAACTAAGCATTCCAACCTCACTCGTCATGGACCATCACTTTTCCAGGATTCTAGCAGCAAGTTTGCACCATCTCCTTATTCTTGTATCATGAGAGAGCGTCCCTAAGTCAATAAAGACTCTTTTATTCAGTCTTATATTCCAGCTCATTTGATAAACCAGCAGATTTCTTAGAAAGGTAAAATTGGAAATCAAATTGCCCATAGTAAAGAAATAGAATCTTTGTGTATAGATTACTGTTATCAAAGATATGTTGAAGTACTGACCCCCAGTATCTCAGAATGTGACCTTATTTGAAATATGGTTATTGCGGCTATAATTAGTCATGTGAAGATGAGGTCATATTGAAGTATGGTAGACCTACTTATAAGAAGAGGAGAAGAGACAGAGACTAGAGTTATGCAGCTACAAGTCATGGAACAGCAAGGATTTCTGACCACCACCAGAAGATAGGAAGAGGCAAAGAAGGATTCTTCCATAGAGCCATTGGAGAAAGCATGGCTCTGACTTGATTTTGTATTTAAAGCCTCCACAACTGTGAGAAAATAAATTTCTGGGTAAGCCACCAAGTTTGTGATACTTTGTTATGCCAGCCCTAGAAAATTAAAAGTCACTTATTTTAGAAAATTGACAAGGAAAGAAAAGGGAGGAAAGGAAAATGAGGGGAAAGAAAGAAAAGGAAAGGAATTATTACGGTAGCTAGGAGAATTTTTGTTTGTTTGTTTCCTTGTTGATTGTTGTTTTAGAGGAGGATCCAGTCATATGTGAAAGTTTCAAAGAAATAAATCTGGGCAACAAGCAAAAATGAAGTTAAAGGATACGTTAGTACGATATCAGGCTACATGAATTGGCCTTACTAATGAGAGGAAAGCAAAACCTACACAAGGGAGTAATGTCAGCTATGCTAAATCATACAAATTAAAAGTATATAAACATCAGAGGGTGAGTCAGATGAAGTGTCCAAAGTCCAGGGCAACTACCTGTATTCTATAGGAGCTATGGGAATCAAAAGAGGCATTAGTCAAATGGTCAAAGAGTCAGAGGAGGGCAGAGATGGGAAGCAGCCACAGGAGTTTTCCCTGATGGAATATGTGTAACAGCAAGCTTCCTTAAACAGAACTGAACTGGGAAAGGATGGAGTTGCAGGTATAAGTGAAGTGGTTATCTTTGAAAAGAGAAGTGACATATCCCTTTTTATGTATAAGTTTACAGACATTGCTTTGATGGTGCCAAAATGAGGAATTTTGGACTGCAAACCTTCCAATAACACTAGTCTGAGAGCAGAAGCAACAGGCATGGGATAATGCAGGGGCTGGGGGGGTCAACTTGGTGAAGATAGCCTAATGTGGTAGCCAAATGACCTCCAGTGAGTCTTTCCTCCTGATATTTGCATCCTTGTGTAGTCCCTTCCCACAATAAATAGGGCAGACCTGTGTAACCAATAGGTTATTACAGAAATGACAGTGTGATTTACAAGGCTAGGTCATTAAAAATTTGCAGTTTCCTCCTTGATTACTCTTGGATCCTTTGCTCTGGGGAGGCCAATTGTTATGCTGCGAGGATACTCAAGCTGTCCTATGGAGAGGTCCACGTGGCAAGTAACCAAGGCCTCCTGGCAACAACCAGTACTAATTTGCCAGTATGTGGGTGAGCCATCTTAGAACTGGATCTTTCAGCCCCAGCCAAGCCTTTAAATGACTGCAGGTCCAGCCAGCCGTTTAACTTCAACCTCAGGAGAGACTCTGAGCCAGAACCGCTCAGCTAAGTTACTCCACAGAATTGTGGAAGATGATAATGCTGTGTTCTTTAAACTATTAAATTGTGGGATTTTTATAAAAGCTTTATTGAGATGTAGTTCACATAACATACTATTCACCCATTTAAAGTGTACAATTCAATGGTTTTTATTAAATTCACAGAGTTTTGCAGCCATCAACCACTATCAAATTCCAGAACATTTTCATCACCACAAAGAGAAACCCTGTACCCTTTGGCTATCACCCTCTTCTCCCAATCCCTCTATTCCCCCCACCCCAGCAAGTGGCAAACACTTATCTACTGTCTGTTTCTATAGATTTACCTATTCTAGACATTTCATATAGATGTAATCATACAATATATACAATTTCACTTAGCACAGTGTTTTAAAGGTACATCCATGTAGTAGCATATATCAGGACTTCATTCCTTTTGATGGATAAATAATATTGCATCGTATGGATTTATCACATTTTGTTTATCCATTCATCTATAAAAGGATATTTGGGTTATATTCACTTTTTTGGCTATTATGAATAATGTTGCTGTGAACATTCACATATAGGTTTTTGTATGGACATATAACCAATTAAGTTTGGGGGTAATTCGTTATGCAGCAATAGATAACCAATACAATACAACTGAGGTCCAGAAAGCAAAGTAATGTGGACTTTAAGGATAGTGGGTAGGTCCAGAGGAGGCCTAAAGGAATTGATTTGCAGAGAGGGAACACGAATTACAACAAGTTGCCAGGTTGTGTTGGTTGGAGAGAAAGAGCATGGAACTTGAGACCTCTGAGCCTAGAGTATAGCAAGTTAAAGCAAACCTGGGCATTGCAGGCCAGGAGAGACATAGGCTGCATCTGGGTGGCCTTTCATGGATTAGGTTAATTCCTCGAGCATTTTCTTCTACCAGGATGAAATAGGATTGAGGCTCTGCCATGAACCCCAATGCACTGGAGTGTGATGCTTACAAGACTTCCATACCCTGAGCATTTACTCTGCACTAAGTGCTTTAAATAATATAAAGACTTAAAATGTAGTATATCCTTACAATGGAATATTATTTGGCAATAAAAAAGAATGAAGTTCTGATACCTGCTACAATAGGAATTAACCTTTAAAACACACTAAGTGAAAGCATCCACACAAAAGGCCACATATTGTATGATTCCATTACTGTGAAATATCCAGAATAGGTGAATCCATAGAGACCGAAAGCAGATTAGTGGTTGCAAGGAGTTAGGAGGAGGAAGGAATGTGGAGTGACTGCTAATAGGTGCAGGGTTTCTTTTCAGGGAGAAGGAAATGTTCTCAAATTAGATAGTGGTGACAACTGCACAACCTTGTGAATATACTAAAACCCCCTGAATTGTACAAGTTAAAATGGTGAATTTTATGGTATGTGGATTATCTCAACTTCTCAAAAATCTCAATGATCTAAAAAAATAATATGAAAACTGAAACACATACCGTAGCACTGACAATGTGCCCAGCATTAATCTAATTGCTTTCTGTATATAACATTTCATTTTCACAAGATACCCAGGAGGTAGGTACTATTATTATAAATTTTGTTTTACAGGTGAGGAAATGGAGGCACAGAGAGGTTAATGACTTACTTAGGTCACACAACCACACTAAGTGGTAGAGTCAAGAACTGAACCCAGGCAGTTTATCTCCAGAGGCTGCATGTGAGGCAGGATAGAATAGGCACCTAAGGAGGAGGGACAGAAAACCCCAAGCGCCAGTTCTCAGAACACAAACATCCTTATCAGAATGCAACTTGCAACATTTTCACACAGCAGAAAGAAGGAAAAACAGGAAGAGCCCCCCCCACCCATCTACTTTCATAAACACCTCGTGTTAGTAAACATGCAGAAGGGCTCATGGACAGTGGCCAGAGGCCAATCATCGCTAGCCCATGCGACCTGCGGAGCTCATGGACAGTGACCAAAAGCTAACAATGTGCCCTAGAAACCAAATAACTCAATGAATTTCCCCTGCTTTGTCTTAAATACACCAATCAGCACAGACCCTAACACCCTACGACAGCCAACAAAACCAGAAAACCCTAGAGAGAAGGGGCATGTCTCTTCCTCAAGCACACCCCCACTCATGTCTTGAGTGTGTACATTCTTATTAAACTCTTTTCTAATGTTTTTATATCTGTGATGCATCCCTGAATTCTTTCTTACGACGTGACCAAGGACCTGGAACGACCAGCTCCAGCAACACACACTTAACTTGTAAGTTATACTGCCTTGCACACACAGAAATTATCTCAGATGAGTCTTATGGAGACTCAGTGAGGTAGGTTTTCTTGCCTTTATTTACGAGGAGAAAACTGAAGCTCAGAGAGTTTAAGTAACTTGATGAAGTTGTCACATGTAGGAAGCAACCGAGGCAGGATTCAAATCCAGGCTTCTCTGATTCCAAGTAGCATAACCTATATACCACCTCCAGGCATTGCTAATGGCTGCCATCAGCTGGGGATGGGGCAAATGTGGCTGTCCCAGGTTCCCGTCCCGCAGTGGCTGGCTGACACAGAATGTTCCTCCTTTCAGTGCTCACCAGATTGGAATGCCTAATATTTTCTCTTCACATTTTATCATGTTTATGTCGCTTTCTGTTTTCTAAGTTATCTTTCCAGCACATAAACAATTACATTTTTGCAGTCAAAGTTGGAAATTATTTTTCTCAGTATCCTCACATAGACAATGCAACTTAGTTTTAATTGGTATAGATGCAAGTTACCTTATATATTGAAATAAATAGTGACTGTCATGTCTAACTCATATAAGTTGAAAATTTGGCCATAAAAAGGAATTTGAGAGTTTTCAAACATATAGACTTTTCTTTCCAATTTTTTATTATGAAAATTTTCTATTCAAAAATAGAGAGAATGGTATAACGAACCCCATGTACTGATCACTGAGCTTTAACAGTGATCAACCATAGATTTCTTATCAGCCAAGTCTGCCAATATAGTAGTAGTTCAGCTGTGACTATATTATCTGCTAGTATTTGTTAAATCACTTTATAAAGCACTAAAAGGTTAATAGGCATTGTTTCTTAGTTATAAATGTATAGGTGATTTATATTTTTCATTTTAATCCTCAGCATCTTCTAAAGGTTTTGTGGTGAATATGTAGTACTTTTGTAATGAAGAAAAATAAACTATTTAAAAATAATTGAAAAACAAATTTCTTTAAGGAGCATATTTTCAAATGTTTAATCCCAGATTCATTCTTGCCTTTACTTAGAACAATCAATTAGGCATCCTTTCCCCATAAGCACATGTAGCTTACTAGAAGGAAAGTAAATAAAATTTGGTTTTGGTTTTTAAAGCATTCTTTTTTATAGCAACCTAATGAACAAACAAAAAAGGGGGTGGGGGAAGCAACAGCATTCAAAAAGAGCCAATGAGCAGAGGTGCTCTGGTTCTGTAGCAGAAATGTTAAGGACTCTTCTTTCCACGAGATTTCTTTCCTTACGGAAAATCCACTCTAGCCAGGAATGCCAAAACGTCTTAATACCATTCACATTCCCTCAACAACTCATGGCCCTGTTGAATGACAGAGCCATAATTCCTGCAGGTGGTTTCTAAGGACCTAGAGGCAGCATCACTGTGCATCAGGGCTAAGATGGAGTAACAGGGAGCCCAGACCATCACTCTAAGCACAAAGCTGGACAGTCTTCTTTTGAAAAACAGATTTAGTGAAGTATAATTTACAATCATAAAACTCAATGTTTTAAGTTCACTGATTTTTAGTAAACTTATAGAGTAATATAATCATCACCTTAATCTGGATTATCTTCTTAAAATGTTATGTTGCAACATCAATAAAGTTGCAAGGTCCAAATTTGCTGATTACTTATGCAACCAGATTTTGTGTGTGCATGTTATCATTTGTGTTTCACAGTGCCTGGGTGATTCTCAGAGCTAGAGCTGGGGATAATAGCTTCTTCTCAAGTATTCTCAATACCATATTCTGCTGTTTATAACCTTAGCTACCTCAAGCAGCCTCAAAGGGGAAGTACTTAAAGCAATATCCAGAAATGCTGGAAATCAGGGATCATTTCAATACATTTAGCAAAACCAACAGGATTGTTTATAGCATTATCAGCAATACTGTCCTTAGACCCTGGAGACAGAGACTGCTGCTCTGGACTGTGCACCTTGGCTGCACCCTACACAAGGTGTGAGGAGTCCATGGGTCCCAGGTGTTCTTGTACCCAAGTTAATTGTGTCCTGGTGCCCAGGATTCTGAATTACCTGCCATAGAAGCCCATGCCTGTTTCCACACCTGAATGGGTATCTTCCATGGTTCTGTCCTCCTTTTGGGTCTGACAAGGGGTGACAGCCTACAGAAGAGTGGGTGACTAGAGCTTGGACTTAAGGGCTGGGTATACAAACACATGCACAAAGTTCCTCTTGTACGGGATGGAGCCTAGGATGAGAATAGAAAGTTGTGGGCTGAGGGCCACAGCTGAGGTTGGCTTTCTCCATACTGCCACATTCTAGCACAGAATTCCAGGAAACTTGAGAATTCTATATTCTATATGGCCTGCTCTCCTTCATGCTGGTATATTTGTCAAAGCAGAAGGATAAAGTTTTTAGGCTGATTTTTTTAAACATTTACTATCTAGTCATATGGTATGTGGACCTGCATTTGTATTCTTTCCCCATTCCTGCACATGTTAAGTAGGGGTCAACCTGATTATTAAAGTTTGGTAAAGCTCTATAAAACACTAAAGAAATAACCTGTGTATAACATTTTCCAAGCACTTTCACATATAAATATTGGACATTAAGATAGCCAGTGGGATCCTACCTCCTCTTTACATTGGCTCTAGCTGGCTCTTCTAGAATGGAGCGCCATATGTTCTGGCTGGTTTATATTATCTGATGCAGTGTTTGTCATGAAGCAAAGGCCTGGAAAAAGGCTCTCAGGTAAACTCAGCTCTTGCTTCTTGACTCAATGGAACACAGAGAACATGAGCTGCTTTCTATTCCAATTAATCCCAGGTACTACTTGCCTCTAAAGGAGACCTAGGTAAGTCATGCACCTCTCTCTAAAATCTCAAATTGCTATCATAATCTTCAGTCACCTTCTGTTTGGATGCAAATATGTGAGTATTACAACCTTGTTTCAAGTTATATTAGATTCCATTTGATGATTTTACAGCCTGATCAAAGAGCTTAAAACAAAGGGTTTTAAGTTAAATTTTAACTTCAGATAAACACGGTTTTAGTATAACTATGTCCCAAATATTGCATTTATTTTTTCAAGCAACACTAGTACAGCAGCAAACTCATCATGATTTCTTTTGTTCTTTGATTTACAATTTTATATCCAAATCCACCTTACACGTTCCCAAAAAAAGGTGCTTACCCTGTGGTTATGATGTCTCATTTTTAAATCAATCAGGTAATTCTCTCCTCACTTGGCCCAATCTCATCTGCACCTCCTTTTCTCTGGCTGGCTTTCCAGTTCAATCCTTCAGCTCACCCTGTTGAATGCACTTCACTGAATTTGTAATAACTAACATTCATCGAGCACTTACTATATGCCTTTACTATAAGCATTTACTCTAAGTGGAGTATGTCTTAAGCCTCTCCGGGACACTATGAAGTAAATACTATTATTATCCTCACTCTACAAATTAAGAAACTAGGGCTTAGAGCAGGGGTTCTTAAAAAGAGGTCCATGAGCTTGAATTGAAATTAAAAAACAAAAAACAAAACGTTATTCTTGTGGGGACGTGTTGGTGCAGGTGTGATATATATTAAATAATAAACACTGTAGTGTGGACTTAGTAAGGGGTCCGTGGTTTCACCTGATTGGCAAAGGGGTCCGTGAAACAAAAAAGATTAAGAACCCCTGTCTTAGAGATACTAAATATTCTGTCCAAAGTCATATTGCCAGGAAATGGCAGATGTGGGCTCAAAATCCAGGACACACCTTTAAAAACTACACTATACCATCTTCCTATAAACTCTTTATTGAGAATCATGTACTCAGTTTGATGGAGTTTGGATCTGCATAAATAGACTACTCTTGCAGCGGTATTACCTGGGTTCAGGAGTAAGAGAGATAAACTACGTCGTTCCATCAACAAATATTCACTACACTTTCTTATTGTGTGCAGTTCTGTCTATGGAAATAAGAAACTGCATTTTGGTGTCCTCTCGCCTCCAAACATCAACTCCCTCAGCTCAGCAGAATTTTTTTTCTCAGCTTCCCGCACCCGCCAGAGATCGAGATCATGTGCCAGTCAGCGTCTGGTGGTTGCTAGGGAACTCAACGCTGTCCAAATCGGAAGTGTGTCCTTGAAAATTATTTTCCCAAGAAATTTGCGTTTGAGAAGCAGTGTCATCCTAACTAGTTTCGTCCTGAAGTAAGCTAATAAATATACAGCCAAACTTTCGCTCTCAACGGAGAGAATCACTACCTCCACCTGAGAGAGGAACGTCCACTCTTATACTGGCAGAAGCGGAACAGAACCAAGAAACAGAGGGCACTGGTTCTCCGGCGAGCACTCCTCCTGTACGGACCCGCCAGCAGCGTGGTTGCCGTGGAAACGGAGCGTGGCTGTGTGGATGCGCGACGCGCAGAGACCAGGCCTTTGCTGTCGGTCTGCCCAGCGGGTTTACAGGACCGACGCCAAGATGGTTAGTAGTTTTGAGAAGTAAGGGAGAACTTTATTGGTCTTGGGGCTGGGGATTAGAGGTTCCCAGGACACTTCTGGGTTAAGTCCAAGAATGTCAGCAGAGAGTGATTCTATCCTCCTGCCCTCCCAGTGTTTCCCCAGGTGTAGGAATGCAACTGTAAACACTTCGATGCTTTCTTCCCTCTTGCTTCTCCATTTCCCCACTCCTGAGCAGCGTGTGGGATGGAGAGCAGACCGAGGGTAGCTGAGATGACAGAAGTTGCACGAAAGCATCTCCTACCCTGCCTTAACCGGAGAGGATAAAGAAGTTGAGAGTACCTGTTTGGTCTAGCTCAAGCACAGGGTGATGACCCTTTTGGTAAAATACGTGTTAAAAAAAGAGTTTGAATAAGCTTACTTGGTGTTCATTATTAGGGATTTGACTTGTAAGTCCCTGAGCTTTCTCCTTCCGTTTAAAACTCATCATTGGAATTGGACCATACAGCTGTCTTTCTTGTTTCTTTCACAGATGCTTTCAAGGGCCAAACCTGCTGTAGGTGGAGACCTACCACACACTGACAGAAGAAAGAAGAAAGGTAGGAAGATTCCAAAACTAGAGGAGCTACTTTCACAAAGAGACTTCACTGGAGCTATTACCCTATTGGAGGTAATGTCCAAAGAAAGTTGCTTCTTAGGAGGTGAATACCAAGTACAAATGAATGCTTGGGTGAATGGCTGTTTGCTCTGTCTTGGAACAGGTGGGTGCATTCTGGGACTTCTTCAAGGAACCCTTTGTTAATCTAGTGAGGTGCAGATTCCAAGGTAATTGTCAAAGATATATTTCTTTAGACCAAGTTAAACAGGCAAGGATGATTTTATTCATAGTTACAGGTAGGGGATAGAGAACTCAGAACACTGTCTGATCTCATCTCTGAGGAAGACAGGGAGTTGGTTAAGTTTTATAATGAGGGTAAGGGCAATGGAAAAATACTAGCAGACCATCTAGTTAGAGAGGGTAGAGGAAGATTAGGGGCAGTTTTGATTTTTAGAATAGCTAGTGTCTGAAGCTGTTTTTTCCTTTTGTTTTTTCTGCAGTCCAAGTTGTTTATCTCTCTAGTCCTACAGCTGTGAGATTAGTTTCCAGGAAATCAGGGCTGGTGGAGGGAGCAGGTAAGGTCACCCCAGAGATAAGACCTGGAGTTCAATCAAGGAAAAAGTAGTCACGGTCACTATAAAATGGATTAAAGATGAACTAAAATAAACTTATTTCTTGAAGACCACTTTTGATTATGTTTAGTCCAGCTGATGGGGAATCTAACCTAAAAACGGGACATTTAATACAGTGTTAGTTCACACATTGTTTATTCCAGCCCCTAACAAGTTTAAGATTTATTGCTGTTATAAATTGCTGATCAAATTTAAATAATTCTATCATGTTTATTGTTTATCATATTGTATACTTGGAAAGCAGTTCTAATCTCTGTGGCAGTAATTCTCAACTTTTAATATGTATTGTAATCACCTAGGTTACTTATAAAAATGTAGCCTCCTGGGCCCCTGCCCTAGGGATTCCAGTTCTTTAGATCTGTAGTGGAGCTCCAGAATCTGCATTTT
>JAQZBX010081031.1:0-13734 GCA_029593785.1 Cabassous unicinctus | reverse complement strand
AGTAATAATGCTATATGAATTTTTTCACAAAAGTGGTGAAAGAAATATAAAACCACTCAAAAAAAGGACTCAGTCATAATTCTTTACCCTGAAGCAACCATTGTGAACCCTTAAATACATCACAGTTTTCCCCTATGTTTATATATTTTATAAAATCTTCATCATATATACTGTATTTTTTGAGCTAATTTGCCTTTTTTGCCGTCAAAGATGATGAATGAAAATTTCATAAGAATGGACAAGTATCAAAACTGCTATATTTTTATTGGCATATTAAGGGGACTAAATCAATGTCAACATAAAAGTCATCAAGAAATGCAATTTAAAACCATCATGATATGAATACTAACACCACCTAGAATGAATAAGATTAAAGGAATTATTTTACCAAGTTTTTCCAAGAACCTGGAGTGAATAAACTCATGCATTGCTGCTGGGAAAGTGAAATATAACAAGTACTTTGGAAAACTGACAGTTTCTTATAATATTAAAATTACATTTTATATAAGACACAAATTCCACTCATAGGTAATAAAATTGTAAGTCCATACCAATATATATATAACAGCTCATTTTCATAAAAGTCTAAAACTAAAAATAACCCAAATTCTAACAATAGATGAAGGGATGAATAAATTGTAGTATACCCTGAAAATGGAACCCCACCAAGCAATAGAAAATTTCAAACAAATGGAAAATTCTCAAAACATTTTGCTAAGCCAAGATGGTAGACACAAATGAAAGTATACAGTATGTTTCCATTTATATTTAACACTAAAACAGAAAAAAATAAATAAATAAAGCCTAATCAGGACTCAAGAAGTTTCTCACATCAGTGATTACCAGAGGCTGGGTGTGCAGGGAACAGCCTATTGGCAAACAGATAAAAAAGAAATAGATGAGGAAGAAGCGGTGATGAAACAGTTCTATATCTAAATTACGGTGCAGGTTTTATTACAGGTGTACACATTTGTGAAAATACATTGATTTGTAGTAAAAATGGATACATTTAATTGCATGGGGTACTATTTGAATAACATTAATTTTAAAAGTCTTATGATGTGGTGTTATTATTCCCAAACAAGTAAGAATATTAAGGAACAAAGAAATTGTCCCCTACCCAAATTACATATAGCAAACTTAAGAATCAAGATTCAAATTCATGTGTAACACATTATCTATATAGTATATTGACTTCCCAGTTAGCAGTAATTTGTGTACAAATGAATGCATCCATGCTTTGTTTGCTTTAGTCTATATAAGAAAAATATGTTCTGAACATCGCCCCCAAACTGTCAAATTGTTTCTCTTCTTTATGCATTCTCCCATAACTTATAAACATAGAGAAACTTTCAATTCTAGATTTTCCTTTAAAAATCTAAATTGCTATATTTTATGGAGTCTAAGAAGTACAGTTTTTCTTCACATGTCAATATTTATGAAATCAGGATGTGCCGTACAATCACTGTTGTCCAAGCAGCTGTCATGATATAGCTGTCATTTTGGGAGTGTGCCCATTAAAATTTACAGAGTGAAATTTGGTTTTTAATTACAGTATAGTACTGGCACTGAACTATTTTTCCAACAAGAAACAACTATAACATTGGACCAAATTATAGGGAGTCTGTCATTAGGCATTAACATCTGCATCACGGGACTGAGCTCCCTGAAAAAAGGGATCAAACAAGGGGTTCCATGCTTAGCAGAAAGTAATTTTGTTGTTGAAAGGAGAACAGAAATATTTTGGGTGCAGGATATCGCAAGGTATTGGGTTTCAGATGCACATAGCATGGAGATACTTTATAAATAATCCAGGCATCCAGCTGAGACAGCATTAAGGTCACATTTTAGGAGCAAGACCCACCCCAGAATAAGGGCTACTCTACATATGCTCCAAAAAAACCTAAAATCTACCTTCCATGGGAACAAAGTGATCCACCAGAACAAAGTGTATGCCCAAATAAAAGTAAACATTCCTTTAAGGAAGGCAACATAATTCCAGATAATATACATTATATCATCCATAATTTCTTGCATAAAATAACAAATTCTAAAGATGTAAAAAGCAGAAAATCTGTGAAAAGTAATAAAAAATAAATGTGGTCAATATAACCAAATGTCAAGATAATCCAGGTGTAGGAATTGGCAGAGAAAGGACTCTAACACAGCTATTATAGATATGTTAAGGAAAACATGTTTTTGGTAGTTATAATTGAAAAGATGAAGAATACCAGTGGAAACAATGAAAAAAGACTACAGAAAAATTCTAAAACTGGACAAAGCCCATACATGAACTGCAAAATTCACTAGAGGGACTAAATATCAAATTGTAGATGGAAGAAGGAAGGGTCATGGAGTTGGTAGACGACTTCATAGAAATTATACAAAGTGAAGAACAGAAAGAACAGAGAGTGAAAAAATACAAATTAGTTAACATAAACATTATGGGTATAGAAAAAAAAAATCCAGAAAACTTTATCAAATTAGTGAAAACATAAACTTAATGATAAAAATGTTCAACAAGTCCCAAGCAAGTTAAAAACAAATGAAGCTCTCTCTAGATGCATAATATTCAAATTACTGGAAAAAGATGATAAAGAGATAATTTGGGGGAAATATTACTTAGACACAAGGGAATAATGACCCAAATGATGGTTGACTTCATATTACAAAGAAATGTAGTCAGAAGTCATTAGATTAACATTTTGCTTTCTTTTGTTTTGGTCTTTGTTTGTTTGTTTGTTATGGTGAAGTAACATTTTTAAGTGCTTTAAAAACTTAGAAAAGAAAAAAAATAAATCAACCCAGAATTTTATAATCAGTGAAAATATTCATCAAGAAAATATTTAAAACTGAGATATCATCCAATTAAGGAATGATGACTTAATTTGTTGCCAGCAGACTTGCCCTATAGAAAAAAAGTGCTTTAGCAGAATATTATCAGATGTAAGCTTGCAACTACAGGAAGAAATGAAGGTTGTTAAACATGGTAAATGTTGGGGTAGATATAAAACTATTATTTTCTTTCTTTTTAATTCCTTAACAGACAAGAACATGCATCAAGAAAAAATAGCCTTAATATACTATAGGCTTTTAAATGTATGTAGAATTAAAATATATCTAAAACAATGCAAAGGGTAGGAGGTGATATATACTTAACACTATGGTAGTGAAGCATAAGCATGAAATATGAAAAGGTAAATTATGAAGTATAAGTACACTGTGATGAGTTAATAATGTATATTTTAATCTTTAGAGAAGTCATACGTATCATCAAAATTGTTGTAGTTAAAAAATGAAATCAACTGGAATATTAAAAAATATTAAATTCTGGCAAAAGATGTCAGAAAAAGTGGAAAACAGGAACAAAAAGAATTGTTCAAAAAGAATTGAGAGAAAGAGAGAGAAAATAAATAGGAAGTTGGTGTGTTTATATTTATTTACCGATAGCAATAATTATATTGTGTAAATAATTAACTTTTAAAAATTAAAAGTAATATTTCTAGACTGCAAAAATTAAAAACAGCTATATGCTCACAAGTGATGCAGTTTAAAAATACAAAAAATGCAAGTATAAATACAAAAATATAAAATAAAAAATAAAAAGAATGGAAAATTATATATTGTGTTATAAATAAGATCTAAAAATATATTATAGCCATTTAAGTATCAATGAAAATACTCTTAATGAGAACAAGCATTACCAGAAATAAAGAGGATTATTTAATGAAAAGGGGTTCATGCAACAGGGAGACATAAAAATCCTAAATATGTATACTTAATGACAGATCTTGAAATTTAATGAGTAAAAACTAAGAGCAATTAGTAGAAAAATGAACATAGCCACAATTGAAGATCTTAACAATTTAATAATTTTTGAAAGAAGTAGATTATAAAACATTAAGGAAATAGACCATATGAATAATAATATAAATGAATTTTACTTAATTGACATTTACCAAAAATGACACCTAATAACTACAGAATGCACATTCCTTTAAAATACACATGGAATATTCACTATTATAGACCACATGCTGATACATAAAACTAGTCTCAAAAATTTTTTTAACAAGGAGATGCTCTCTGTCAACAATGGAATTACATTAGAAAACAATATGTATAAAATCCCCAAATATATGGCAATTTACCACAATTTTATAAATAACTCAAAGGGTTTAAGAAGAAATCACTAGAGAAATAAGAATATACACAAACGGAATGATAAAAATAAAGTATCATAATTAGCAACTAGCAGTTAATACAGTGTTGGGAGGGACGTATATCTTTAAACACTTACATAAGAAAAAAATCTCAAATCAATTATCCAAAATTTCATTTTGAAAAATTGAAAAAGAAAATAAAAGTAAACCTCAATAGGGTAGAAATAAGGAAGTTAGAGCAGAAGTCAATTAAATAGAAAACAAACACAATGAAAAAAACATTAAAAAATGATTCTTTAAAAAGACTCATTGCATTTTAATATCTTTTATGAGACTAATCAGCAAAAGAAAAAATAAGAAAAAACACAAATTTGAAAAGATAGTACAGACACTAAAAGGACAATAGAACATATAAAAAACATCATAGGAATACATTTGTCAGCATAAATAGACAAATTCTTGAAAGACCACAAAAATGATCCAAACACACATAAAAAAAGAGTAGAAAATATGAATATTTAAAATTAAATTCAAAATAAAAATTTCCCAAAATGGAAATTCCAAGCCATTATGATTTCACTGAAAATTCTAACAAATATTTAATGAAAAAATAGCACTCTCTTTATCAAACCCTTTCAGAAAATGGAGGAAGTTGTCACTTCTCAACTCATTTTATGAAACCAGCATAATCTTATTAATATAAACAGACAATGAGTTTATTAATAAGAAAATTATACAGCTGTTCTCTCTCTTCAGTATAAACGAAAAGATTCTTAATTATATTTGAACAAATTGAATTCATCATTAAATAAGATAAAACAACATTGGAAAATGATTTAATCTCAGGAATGCAATATAGGTTTAACATAATTCACCACATTACCAGAATAAAGGAGAATATCAAAAAATGATTTCAAAAGATGCAGAAAACATTTCACAAAATTCAGAAAAACATTAATGTTGAAAATTTCAGCAAAGAAAGAAAAGAAACAAACTTGCTCCATTGGATAAAGGACATGTATGAAAAACCTACAGCTAATGTCATCCTACCTAGTGATGCGTTAGATATGCACCACCTTCACCACCAGGATGGGGACAATACATGGCTCATGACTTCTATTCAAAACTGTACTATCATTCTAAGCCAGTGCAATAAGGAAATGAAGAGAAATAAATTCATAAATATTGGAAAGAAGAAGTAAAATATGCCTTAATTCCCTTAGGGCATGAAGTAAATTTTAGGGAATATATAAAGGAAACAAGCAAAAATCCAACTAGAATTAATGAAAGAACATCACAAGATTGCAGGGAAGAAAGTCAGTATTTACAATTCAATTAATATATACTGTGGCAATTGATATATATGTTCTGTATATATATACAGAATAGAAAAATGAGGCATAAGCTTCCTCAAGACACATTTCACTTGTTTTCTGAGATCTGGCTCCACTGTATGCCATGGATGATATAAGATATACTGTATGCTCAAACAAAAAAAAACAAAACTTTTTCTGTGTTTCTTTGTTTTATTTTTAAAGAAGCCTTAGATTTACATAAATGTTACATGAAAAATATAAGGTATTTCCATATGCCCCACCTCCTTTCCCTCCCACAAGTTCCCACATTAACATCTTTCATTAGTGTGGTACATTTATTAAAATTGATAAACACATATTGAAATATTGCTACTAACCTTGGACTATGTTTACATTATACTTTATACTCTGTTTGACACAAATTTTTAGGTTATGACAAAATATATAATGGCCTGTATCCATCATTGCAATATCATGCAGGACAATTCCAATATTCCAAAAAATTCTCCCATATTATACCTTTTCTTACCTCTCCCTCCCCTCAGAACCTCTGGTGGCCACTGCCTTTATATCAATGATAAAAGTTCTTCCATTGCTAGAATAATAATAAGTCTATTGTAGAATAGTAATAAGCCTACTTTAGTCCATTGTTCATTCCCCAAACTTGAGGATTTTGGGATGGTGATGGCCACTCCATTTCTAATTGAGAGGGGGCTTAGGTAGCATGGGGCAGATAGATGGAACTATCTTGCTTGCAGTTGAAGACTCTCTCTGTTCTTGGGATGGGCATTGTCCATCATCATCTCCTGATTAGGTTCTCTGGGTCAGTCCAATGAACTGGAGAGTAGGTGTTGCAACTCTGCTGAGATTCAGGGCTCAACTGGCACATGAATTGTCCAAAGATTTGTCTCTGGAACATATATTTAACAAGTATGAGTCCAACTCCATCACATGGGAGAGCATAAATTCCAAAATAAGGCCCACTGACAGGGTGCCAAATTCCTGAACTCGTTTTTTCTGCTTGTAGTGTCTGGATGGCTCTAGAGCCTACTATGCGAGGCATTGTTTAAAGTGACAGTCTAAGAGATGCTGCTGAGATGAGCATAAGTGTAACCTCTGGAATGACCTCCAGACTTACTTTGAAATCTCTTAGCCTAAAAATTCATTTGCATTTAATATTTTACCCTTTTGGTAAAGGTATTTTTCCAGATGCATTGCCATTTGGTGCTTGGTAATAATCCCTCAGGTCCAGGGAGACTCATCCCTGGGAGTCATATCCCATCCTGGGGGTGGGGGTGGGGAGGGGAAGGTAGTGAGTTTATGCTGAGTTTGGCTTAGAGAAAGGCAACATTTGTGGAACAAGGAGGGAGGCTTTCATGAGGTAACTCTTAGGCAGTGTGTAATACTAGGAAAATTTTCAATTTCACGAGAAAAGGTTCATAAGTACAGTAATCAATATTAAGGATGTGGCATAATGGTCTCTCTTCCTTAACTAGGCACTACTTTTGTACTCAGGAGATTCCTACTATCCTATTAGAGAATATAGCAGAACTCCCCAGGATGGGAATTCAATATTCTTTCAGTTATTGTGTGGGTCTCCACCTTCCAAGACAACGCCCCATGAACACTTGAACAGGTGTACCCATCCTTATACTTCCCCACATCACCAACACCCCACACCAGTGATCCTCTCCTGACACAGTTGTGATCCTTCTGTGATCCAAAACCTGTCCAAAAACAAAGCCAACAAAATAACCAAAGAAAATTAATAAGAAAATGAAATAATAATACAAGTTTTAAAAATAAAATAGAAAAAAATGTGCAATGATATAAAGAAGTTTTAAACATTGTATCTTTCATCACTTTACGATGTGTTGTCTTATATGCACAGAGACATTTTCTTCCATATATTCCACCAGTGTCTAATTTTTTTTTCATTTTTTCTTTAAAGAACCTTTAGGTTACAGAAAAGTCACATTGAAAATACAGAGTATTCTCATATACCCAATGTCCTCCCCCTTTTACACTCTCCCCTATTAATAACATTTTACATGTTGATAGACATTTGTTAAAATTGATGTAAAAATACTGAAGCATTCTATTAACCATGGTCAATGGTTTACATTAAGGGTTACATTTTGGACAGTACATGTTTATATGTTTTGATGAAATTTAAAATGGCCTTTATCCATTATTGCAAGATCATGCAGAACACTTCTAATTCCCTAAAATTGCCCTATATTCCATCTATTCTATTCTTCCTTCCCCCCTCCCCTCGGAACCTATGGTAACCACTAAGTTTCAATTTTTGAAGTATAAAACACATAGTTACTTGCAATAATATTGAGGACTTGACATATTGGTGTGTTTTCTTTTATTAGGCACTGCTTAAATTCTCAAAGATTCTTGTCCCTCTACTTGAGAATATAGTAGTACTCCACAGGATGGGAGTTTAGTATTTTCTTGTTTATTGTATGTATCTCCACCCACTGATATAACATACTAGACAAGATAAACACTTATATATTCCATAGAAGCATGCCCTAGGTGCTGCCTATCCTTTATATTCCCCCACACCCAACACCCTACACCAGTAATCCTCCCCTGCCATATTTGCCAAAAGAACATTCCCAACATTGTAGTTTTAACCACAGCCCTGCAAATCTCCAGAGTTCAACCACTCGTTCCCCTTGGTATAATCAAACAAACCCATTCACCCTACTCACCCTCACAGACCGGCACTAATGAAGCGAACAGCATCTCTGACCCATACTTAATGCCCATCAACTGGGCAATAACATTGTTCCACCTTATCATAGAATTTGCCTATATGGCCATCAGCTCACCACCCTCTGTTCCCTTTCTATCTCCTGATAGAAGTCTATCTTCCAGACTCTAGCTCTGTGACCCTACTTAATTTGCTTAAGTCATATCAGTGAGGTCATATAATATTTGACCTTCAGTGCTTGGCTTACTTCACGCAACGTAAGATCTTCAAGATTCATCCATGCTATCCTGTGTGTCAATACTGCATTCCTTCTTACAGCTGAGTAATATTTCATTGTATGAATATGCAACAGTTTTAGTATCCATTCCTCTGTTGATGGACATTTGGGTTGCTTCCAACTTTTGACAATAGTGTATAGTGATGCTATGAACACTGGAGTGCATATTTCTGTTCATATCCCTGCTTTCAATTCTTCCATGTATACGCAGCAGTGGGATTGCTAGATCATATGGCATTTCTATAGTCAGCTTCGCAAGGAACCGCCAAACTGTCCTCCACAATACCTGCACCATTCTACATTCCCACCAGCAGTGGATAAGGGTTTCTTTTCCTCCACATCCTCTCCAACACCTGTAGTCCTCTGTTTTTCTACTAGCTACCAGTTTAACGGGTGTAGGGTGGTATCTCATTGTAGTTTTGATTTGCATTTCCCTAACAGCTAGTGATGTTGACCAATTTCTCATGTAATTTTTAGCCATTTGTAATCCTTTTTTGGAGAAGGGTCTATTCAAATATATTGCCCATTTTTTAAATGGGTTGTCTTTTTATTTTTGAGATATAGGATTTCTTTATATATGCTGGATATTAGGCCCCTATCAGATAGGTGGTTCCCAAATATTTTCTCCCATTGAGTAGTCTTCCTTTTCACTTTTTTGACAAACTCCTTTGAAGTGAAAAATTCTTTAATTTTGAGGAGGCCCCATTTATCTATTTTTGTCTTTCATTGTTGCTCCCACTTTGGGTGTAAAGTTTATAAAACTATTTCCTACTACAAGATCTCGTAGATGTTTCCTTAACTTATCTTCTAGGAACTTTATGGTCTTGGCTCTTATATTTGATCTTTGATCCATCTTGAGTTAAGTTTTGTATAGGGCATGAGATGGTAATCTTCTCTCATTCTTTTTGATATGGATATCCAGTTCTCCAAACACCATTTGTTAAAGAGGCCATTCTTTCCCATTTGAGTAGGCTTGTTGGCCTTGTCAAATACCAGTTTACTGGTTTAAGGGGATTTTGTCACTTGTCAAAAAGTAAGAGACCTTCCTAGTACAGTTATTTTATGTTTAACTTAATATATATTTATGTACTTAAAGTATTTCATACCTTTCATTCTCTAATGGTGGAATGGCAGGCTTTATTGTCTAAGAAAGGAACTTGGGAAATAATTAGTATTTGGAACGAGTAGAGAAGATTAGATATTTTGGAGAGTAGACAATCATTTATTTACCCTTTAAAGTATCAGTTATGCACTATACTGAAAGCAAAATATTTTGCTCACTTCTAAGAACTTACAGGCTAAAGCAATTTTTCCCTTCCTCAGATTAAATCTTCCCACTAATGACACATATAAACAACCATATCTTTCTAGGTCTATCTTCAGGAAGGAAAGAATTGATATTACTTAACTTAGCATAATCAGGAATAAAAGCAATATTCATATAAAAGCATGTACTCTAATTGTTAGGACCCATTTCCCCTTCAAATCCTCTATTTCCTCACCTCTCAATTTTAGTCCTTCCTATCACATCACCTTATTTTACATTTTTCATATGATGGTGAGAGAGAAAATATTCTCCCTAGGCTGGAAGGTAAAATGGAGGAGGTGGGTTCCTGAAGTTCATTGGTCCAGATCCACAAACACAATTCTAGGAAAAGTATGATCATTCTCACCCCCTGTAGAAGTTTGATATATTTTTTGAACTCCAAAAATATATATTGGATTATTTTTGTGAACTGGTCTGTTTCTCAGGGCATAATAGATTGGATTGGATTCAGATGTTTCACTTTCACTTGATTAAATAATGACTAAGGTTTGATTGGGCCATGTCAGTAGGATGTTGCCCCCTTGGGGAGCAGGGACTCACAGAGAAAACGGCATGGAAAAGAACACAGAGTTTGGAGTTTTTCATATTGAAGCCCTGCGAAGTAAACACACAAAGAGCAAAGAAAGAAGGCTCCAATAGAAAGGGCAAAGGCCCCAGGAAGAGAGACCAGCTGTTTGCCTGACAGTCTATAGCTGGCCTTGTGGAGCATGCAGACCAGCTGAGCCCAGAGAGAAATGACCATCGGGAGAGAGACGAAACTTATCCCAGCCTACAGCTGATACAGGAAGAAGATGGGACCACAGAGCCTTCAGAGAAAGAGGGAGGCTGAACCTTTACAGACATCAGCAGCCATCTTGCTCCAACATGTGGCAACAGACTCTAGTGAAGGAAGTAAATTTCACTTTATGGCCTGGTAACTGTAAGCTTCTACCCCAAATAAATACGGTTTATAAAACCCAACAGATTTCTGGTACTTTGCATCCACACCGCTTTGGCTGACTAATATACTCCCTCTCTTCCCATTTCTTCCCCTAACAATATACAAGTACTTTCTTAAGAAAGAGGAAACTACTTTCATGAACAATAGTTTCTGCTTTTACACAGAAGTCAGGAAAGATGTGTTACCTAAAAATCCTCAAGATGGATTGAGGACAAAGGATACTCAAGGAAGTGAACTGAGAACATTGTTAAACTGTTTATATTAGTAAACAATCAGAGCATAGTAGGGCATACCATTGGGAAATTGTTGCCTAGAGCAGTGCTTCTCAAACATTAATAAACTTACAAATCACCTGGGGATTTGATTAAAATGCAGATTTTCATACAGACATCTGAATGCAGAGTGTGATTGTGCATTTCTAACAAGCACCAAGGAAATGCTGATATTGCATGTTCATAGACCTCATGTTGGAGAGTGAGCCTAGATTTACAAATGCATCTCCTCATTCCCTGGACCTGGTCTTTATGCTGAGACACAAGTGACATATCCATAGAGAACACCAAATTTCATCATCAGAATGGAAAGGTATTTGAGCTAAAGGTTTAGAATAACGGTTTATTGGAAAATGGAAACATTGCCATGTAAGTGAACATATTTCATCTGAGGATATTTTTCAGGCCTCCTTTATATCTTTTTTTTGGGAGATTATAGATCCAAAAATTAAGCACTAGACTTACAAAAATTTGGAAGACATTTATTATTTTGGATTCCTCAACAACCTTACCTTTTGGTGGTCTTACAAACGTGCAGAAGAGCGCCCCATAAAATAGGGTGACAGCCATGATATCAGAACCACAGTTGGAGAATGCCTTATGCCGTCCTTCAGTTGATTTGATTTGGAGGACGGCAGCAAAAATAAAGGCATAGGACACCAGGATGATGGTGAGGGAATTGGAGAGGCTGAAGCCTGCTGATATGAGCATGGCATATTCTTTGACATAAGTACCAGAGCAAGAAAGATTAATGAGAGGTGGATCAGCACAGTAGAAGTGGTTCATGACATTGGATCTGCAGAAGGACAAGTGGAAGGTCAGAATGGCCTGGAACAGACCATCTGCAATGCCATAGACATAAGGAAATGTGGCCAAGCAGATGCAGACTCTCCTGGATATTTTCACACTGTAGTGCATTGGGTTACATATGGGCACATAGCGAACATAGGCCATTGTTGCCAGCATGTAGAACTCAGTAAGGCGGAGTATGATGAAAATATAAAACTGTATAAAGCAGCCAGCATAGGAAATGGTCTTCCTCTCTGATAAGAAAGCAGTTAACATCTATGGAGTTGCATTTGAGGTGTAGCTCAAGTCCACAGATGCTCTGTTACTGTGATAATTTAGAACTATATGTATCCCAGAAAATCATGTTTTTAAATCTAAGAACTCCTGTGGGCATAAACCTATTATAAGTAGGACATTTCGGTTAAGTTACTTCAGTTAAGGTGTAGCCAAGTTGTGTATTAATACTCTTACTGGTGTCCTATATAAGAGAATGAAATTTAGACAGAGAGAGAAAGCCATGGAAACAAGAAGCTGAAAGGAAGGAAACCCAGAAGAGAAGGGAGAGACCAGGAGTTCCTGCCATGTTCCTGCTATATGAGAGAGGAGCCCAAGATCACCAGCAGCCAGTCTTTGGGAAGAAAGCACCGCCTTGATGATACCTTGATTTAGATATTTTTCTCAGCATCCAACAATAAGCTTGTACGCTAATAAATTTACATAAGAAAAAAAAAAACATTTCTTGGTATCTGCTTTAAGCAGCTTAGCAAGTTAAAACTGTTAGTGAAGAAGTACATTCCGATGTGAAGGTGAGAGTCTAGTCTGATTAACACCACCATCCCAGGTTGCCTAAGAAGGTAAATAACAGAAACAACACAAAGAGGAGAGGCTGGAGTTTTCAGCGATCTGTATGCCCCAGGAGAATGAATTCTGTTATTGTATAGCCATTTTTAATGAGCATTTCCTGAGTGTCTTTGTTTGCTCTTGAAACAAGTGGAACAAAGAAGACAAATAGGTACAACTCTAGTTAACAATAAATCATTTTCTCTAAACCTGCACATTTCATCCAAAATGATCTCTTTCTGGATATTACATAAACAGATTTCATACCTCTATTAAGTCATTATTTCATTTTCCCTTGTATTAAATTCTCTGTGTACCTATACCTATAAGTTAGCTGTGCTGATACCTATACTGATACTTAAGCCTGTATCTCTACCTACACCAATACTGTCTATCCATCCAAGTGACCTACAAGTCTACTGTCTCCTTGGAATGGATTTTGCATCTCAAAGTCTACTTATTGGAAAAGATCCAGTTTGCAGGCTCCTCCTTTGTGGAGCATTTCTCCTTTCCTCCCTTATACATGAGGCTGAATAATTTCCTTTCAGGTCAACATTTCTAGCAAAATCTCTCTCTTTCTCTCTGTCTCTGTCTCTCTCTCTCTCTGTCTGTCTCTTTGTTGGGTGTGTCTGTGTGTGTATAAAGTAACTGTTTTCTCCTCCACATATATCAATTCTTCAAAGGCATGGACAACATCCAAGTTCATTATTGTACCATGACTGCTCAACACATGCTTATATACTGAATTTTAAAAAATAATAAAACAGTGACGTATGCCTGAAAAAATGAATGACTTACAGTGTTTTACTCATTTCCATATCTCTCTGGAACTTTTCATAATGTCATGTACTTAGGAGAATACAGGATGGAGTGAACTTTAGGGTGGAGTGAGTTGCTACAAAGGTGCTTTGTGGGAATACAGGATCAGATCACCACAGAAACATTTAGTAAATATCCCTTTATTGTTCAGAATAAAGACCCTAGAATGGCACATCTCCTTGGCACTTACTTAAGTCCCATCATGGCCTGTCTCCCCAGAATGGCTAAAACTGCTCTGGGTTGAGGTCTGCAGATAGAAATTC
>JAQZBX010081030.1:0-13732 GCA_029593785.1 Cabassous unicinctus | reverse complement strand
TCTCAGGTGGCAACCCTTAGGCACCCCATAACAGTAGGCTAAGTTTCAATTAGAAGAGCAAATACTCATAAGGCTAGTCCTCAATAACAAGAACCCATCAGTGGGCCATGCTCTTTTGCCAGACACTGCCTCTGCACTCAGGGGACTGTTGCTGCTCCCTTGGGGAATGTAGCAGAGCTCTCCAGGATGGGAATTCAGATTCCATCATTTATTGAGTAATTGTCTACCCACCATGACCATGCCCCATCCCTTGATCATTTGAACAATTTTATATATCTTTCATATATATTCAGATGGACTTACTCCCATGAATCCCTCATCCCAGAGAACCCCCACCAATGATCCTCTGCAGCCCCCCTTGTAAACCTTCTGTGATCTAAACCTTCCTTGAACATGAAGCCCATAAAATAACAAAATACAATTAATAGGAAAAAGAAATAATAATGATAAGTTTAAATGCAAGCGATAAGTACAAGGAAAATCAGTTTACTTTTTAAACTTGGGTCCATAAACCATTCTTCTAAATTTTTTGTACAATGTGAGGTAAGGATCAATGTTCATTTTTCCATCATAAGTTTATGCATTTGTTCCAGCAACATTTGTGTTAAAAAACCTTCTTTCCCCATTGAATTGTTTTAAGACCTTAGTTGAAAATCAATCTATATAAACATATATTTACGGGTTTATTTCTGGAGTCTCAATTCTGTTCTACTGATATTTATTTTGATCCTTTTACCAATACCACACATAATGTAGTATAAGTCCACCAAATTTGTTCCTTTTAAAAATTGCTTTGGTATTCTGGGACATTTTAATTTCCATTTAATTTTTATAATCAGCTGGTTAATTTATATGTTTTAAAAGCCTATGCAAAACTTTGATTTGGATTGTATTGAATTCATATTTCAACTTGGGGAAAATTACCATTTTAACAATACTGTAGCATCAAATGCAAGAACATAGTATATCTGTTCAATTACCTAGATGTTCACTTTTTTTAAAATAAAATTTTATTGAAGTATATCATTCATATATATATGTTCATATATATGAACATACAATGAATGTATGGTAAAATTTGTGAATTTACAAAACAAACATGCATATCATCATACAAGGCTCCCATACATCTCCCCACCACCAACGCCTTGAATTGTTGTGAAACATTTGTTGCAAACTGTGAAAGAGTATCATCAAAATATTACTATTAACTATAGCCTGTATCTTACATTTAGTGTATTTCCCCCCAACCAATTATTAACACCCTTTATTAGTATTGTAAATTTGTAATTGTTCATGAGAGAACATTCTCATATTTGTCCTGTTAGCCACAGTCCATCATCCATCACTGGATTCTCTGTGTTATACAGTCCCCTGCTTTGTACAATCCATTCAAAGGGTATATTCGGTAGCTCTCATTTTCATCACAGAGTTGTGCTGTCATCACCTCAGTCAATTTTAGAATGTTTTCATTACTCCAAAAGGAAAAATCCCATACCCCCTTATACTCCCTATTGTTGTCCTGTAGAATTGAAATATCTTCTTGCCATTGCTGCAGAATATTACAATAGTACTGTTAACTATTGTCCATAAGTTATATTAGTTGTAATTTCCCATGTGTCACCGTATTCTTAACATTTATATTTATACTATTATAAATATTAGCATTCATATATTTATACTATTAACCACAATCTTCATCCACCACCAAATCACTAGGTTATACATTCCCTGGATTAATCTCTAATTTCCTTTCAATTGACATTTATTTCCACAAACTTCCCTTTTCAGTCACAATCACATTTATAAATAAGCAATGTTACACTCATTATAATAAGTTACTCTCAACTCTATTCATTTCCACACTTTTCCAATTAACCTTATAAATAATGCTACATATATTAAGCATCATCTCCCATTCTTAACTCACCTTTTATTTCATAGTAACCTATCATCTATAGTTTACCTCCATGAGTTTATTCATCATATTTAGTCCATATTAGTGAGACCATAAAATAATTGTTCTTTTGTGTCTGGCTTATTTCACTCAACATAATATCCTATAGGTTCATCCATGTTATCATATGCATCCCTATATCATTTCTTCTTACAGCTGAACAGTATTCCACTGTGTGTTTATACCACATTTTATCAGTTCATCAATTGATGGACACTTGGACTGGTTCCATATTTTAGCAATTGTGAATAATGCTGCTATAAACAATAGTGTACAAATGTCAGTTCGCATCCTTGCTTTCAGTTCTTCTGAATATATTCCTACTAACAAGATTGTTGTATCATGTGGCAGTTCCATATTCAGCTTTTTGAGTGACTGCCAAACTGTCTTCCACAGTGGCTGCAACATTATACATTCCCACCAACCATGAAGGAGTGTTCCTGTTTATCCACATCTTTTCCAGCACTTGCAGTTTTCTAGGTTTTTTTGTTTGGTTGGTTTTTTTCATAATGGTCATTCTATAAGGTGTGAAATGGTATCTCATTGTAGTTTTGATCTGCATTTCCCTAATATATAGTGATGTTGAGATTTTTTTTCATGTTCTTTTTGGCCATTTGTATTTCCTGTTTGGAGAAATGTCTATTCATGTCTCTTGCCCACTTTAAAATTGGGTTGCTTATCTTTTTATCATTGACTTGTATGATCTCTTTATATAACATGGATATTAAACCTTTATTGGATATGTGGTTTCCAAATATTTTCTCCCATTGAATAAGCTGCCTTTTTACTTTCTTGAAAAAGTCTTTTGAAGAACAAGTGTTTAATTTTGAGGTGGTCCCATTTATTTGTTTTTTCTTTTGTTGCTTGTAGATGTTCTCTTTTTAAAGAGAAAAACTCTTGTTACGATTATCCCTAAGCATTATTTGCTGCTATAAAATGAAAACACAATTGATTTTTTTTATATTAGCCTTCTATATACTGACTTTACTGACTCCACTAATTTGTTCTAGCCGTTCTTTTTAAAATTCCCTAGGGTTTCTGTAGGAGTTTGGCAATTTGATGTAGTTATGAATTCCAAAAATAGATATTGGATTATGCTTGTAAACTGGTCTACTAATCTGGGCATGATTAAGTTATGATTAGGGCATTGACTGGATCATGTCAGTAGGGCGTTGAGCCCCATCCCTTGGTAGGTGGTGTCTCATAGATAAAAGACATTGCAAAGGACAGAGTTGGAGTAATTTTCGAGTTGGAGCTTTGAGTTGAAGTTCTGATGTTGGTGTCTTGAGCTGGAGCCCCAGGAAGTAAGAGAGCTTGGTCGTGAGGAAGGAGAGAAGGCCCCAGGAAAAGAGATGAGCTGTTCGCTTGAGAGTCACAGCTGGCCTTGTGGAGAGAAGCAAAGCCTAGAGAGCCTCATAGTCTACAGATGGCCTTGTAGAGATAGAAGAGGAACTGAGCCCAGAGACAAGCAAGCCTAGGGAAGAGAGGAACCCAGGAAGCCTGAACCCTCACAGACTTCGGCAGCCATCTTGCTCCAACATGTGGCAATAGACATTGGTGAGGGAAGTAACTTATACTTTATGGTCTGGTAACTGTGGACTTCTACCCCAAATAAATACCCTTTATAAAGACCAATAGATTTCTGGTATTTTGCATCAGCACCCCTTTGGCTGACTAATATAGTTTCCTATATGACTAATCACATCATCTGCCAATAGAAATAGTTTTATTCTTCTTTTTGTAACTATATAAGGTTTTAAAATTTCTCTTGCTTCATTTCAGTGACTAAAAACTTCGGTACAATATTGAATAGAAGTTATATGAACAGATATGCTTACATTGTTCCCAATCATAGAGGAGAAACACTCAGATGGGTATTGGCTGTAAGTTTTTGTAGATGCCCTTTGTCAGATTGAGAAAGTTTCCTTTTATACCTAGTTACTGAGATTTTTATTGTATTCAATAAAAATACTTTTTATGCATATGTCAAAATATGTTGTGCTATCTTTTTCTATTATTTTTGTGAATTACATTGATTTTTTTAAAAATGTTGAACCAAACTTGCATTCTTGGTATAAACTCTACTTGATCCAATATATTTTCTTTTCCCTATATTGTTGGATTTGATTTGCTAATATTATATTAAGGATTTTTGTATCTAAGTTCATAAGGAATATTAGTTTGTGATGTTTTCATTTTTGTAATGTCTTTGTCAGGTTTTGGCATTAGGGTTATGCTGGCTTCATAAAATGAGCTGGAAAGTGCTCCCTCCAATTCTAATTTCTGAAAGATTTTGTGTAAAATTGGTGTTATTAACTATTTAAATGTGTGATACAATTCACCAGTGAAATTGTATGGAACTGGAATTTTCTGGGAGAGGAGGTTTTGGATAAAAAAATTAATTTTAATAAATATATATAGGCCTAGTCAGAATGTATATTTCATCTTATGTCAATTTTTGGTAAGTGATATTTGCCAAAGAATTTGTATGTTTCACTTAACTAGTAGAATATTTGAAATAAAAGTTATTTGTACTATTTTATTATTTTCCTTTTAATATATGTTGAATCTTTCATTTCTAATATTGGTGATTTTTTTCTGTCTTTCTGTTTCTCACCATATAAGGATCAGTTCAGCTGGGGGTTTGTCGGTACTGTTGATATCTTCAAATAACCAAGTTTTGGCTTGATAATTTTTCTATTGTTTATTTTGTATTTCATTGATTTCTGCTCTCAGTTCTATTATTTTCTGCCTGCTACTTGTCTTGGTTTTACTGTACTTTTATTTTTCTAGCATCTTGTGGTGAAATATTGTTACTTATTATAGATTCTTTTCAAAAATGAGCATTTAAAGTTATATGCCCTTGAAAACACTGCTTTTGATACACTCTACATGTTTTGACATATTTCTTTTTAATTATAATTAAGTTTGAAAAAAAATTATTTTCCTTGTGTGTTCTCCTTTGACCCAGGGATTATTTAGAAGTATGTTGTTAAATTTCTAAATATTTGGGATTTCCCTAGATACCACACTGTAACTGAATACTAATTTAACTCTGTCATGGTCAGAGAAAAAACTGTAATATTTCAGTATTTTTAAACATAATGAGACTAGCATTAGAGACTAGCATGTGGTCTATCTTATTGAAGGTATCATGTGCACTAAAAAGTATATTCTGCTGTTTTGGGGGTAGTGTTCTATAGATAACCATTAATTAAGATAAGGGCATATTTGGGATAGGAAAAGGACATTATTCTGCCTACCATACTGTGAGTATTGAACTATTTTAGATTAACTTTTACAATAATCGCTGTGTGGTTGAAAATGTAGTGATACACCGAGGCTTTTTTTTTTTTTAATGTTAATATAGTCAAATTACTATTTATTCTGTTTCCATGGCTTTTATGAGAAGTCCTTTTTATTTATATATTAGTCTAGATTTTATTACTTACTTAGGGAATTGATTTTATTTGTACATATAGTATGAATAGAATCTAATTGAGTTTAATTTTTTCAGCATCATTTACTCTATAACTCATCCATTCTTCTATTGATTTATAATAGTTCTGTCTTCTGAATTAAAGTCTTAAGCATGCCAGGGTATCTTTCCTGATCATGTGTTCTATTACACTGTGATTTTTCTTTCCATTCTTGCTCCACAGCAAAGCAAATCTTCCCTCATGACTCCTTTTTTTCAAAGTTACAGCAACCTCTCTATGAGAATAAATTTTATAATAATTCTACAATTTACTTTCATTAAGATTTTAATAAAATCACATTAATTTCATTTGTGAAGAAAGGTCCTTTTTTTTTTTTTTGGCTTTTATAAAGGGTATTTATTTGGGGTAAAAGCTCACAGTTACAAGGCTGTAAAACTCAAGGTTGCTTTCTTGCCAAAGTCAGTTACCAAATGTTGAAGCAAGATGGTCGCTGATCTCTGCCTGGTCTCTCCTTTCCTTCTGGGCTTCCAGTCCTCTCTTTCTCCTGATTAGGGCTCATCGCTCAGGGCTTCCTTTTTCAGTCTCTGCTGTCTTACTAAGGTCAGCTGTAAGCTTTTAGGCAAATGTTCCATCTCTCCTCAGGGCCCCAGCATCAAACATGGAAAGGTCCATCTTTATGGGGTTTTGCTTACCATTTATGATTGAGAAACGTGCTTTCATTTCTTCTACTGTACTTTCATTAACTTTCCAAAGTGTATTTTTTCTCATAAAAATTTTATACATTCCTTGATAGTTATTCTTGTGATGCTATAGATTATTTTAAAATATTTTTCTTTTTTATCTTTTAACCACTGAATTATAAATTTCTTCTTATCAAGTACATTACTGAAAATGTATTAAACACTAGGCAAAATATCAACAGTTTTAAAAAAATCTCTATATATAATCATTTTCTCTATGAATAATTCAAAAATTGGATTTTTCACTTCTAATAATTTCATTACAAATACAGTTAAAATTTAATGCCATTAAAATATTATCCAGAGGCAAATATCTCCTCCAAAGAGATATTCTTGCCACAAGTGTTGGACAAATTCATTCCATGTGTCAGGACACTTCTTTTTCTAGACAGTAAAGGAAAACATTGGCAGGCATGCATGCTTTGGATCTGCATTTGTGTAAATGTTGCATTTCTGACCTCCCCCTTTTGAGTGATACATTATGACTTTATGCATGTTAAGAAATTTTACCTGCAACAGTGTTGTTATATTATTAACACAGTTTGCTTGCTTCTCCACATCTCTTTTGAAAAGCAATGTGTCTTCGGAGTCATTTGTATAAAAGCCTGATCTCACCTACTCTGTGTTTTATTGAAAGTCTCTCTCCAAAATGTTGGGGTGCCTTGATTTTACCCCAGCCTATAATAATCAATAAACAGTCTGGACATTAGTATGTCTGCTTGTATGTATTAATTACTAATAAGACTCTGCCCTGCAACAATGAGATATAAGTTTGAATTGAGAACAAGTAAACATGCCTCACCAACTGTGTCTTCCTTCTCTCCAAATGCATACGTTCTAGCCAAACAATCTTTTTATTATAGGGACATTTAGGAATTCATAATTTAAAAGGTGGGAAGGGATCCCATTAATTTTTGCTTGGGGTTTTTAATTGCCTAAGTCTTCTCATATTGGAAATTGCTTGGATCTATCATAGATCCATCATCCAATATTTGGATGAGTTGTAACAACCACCATACGATCTCCATGGACATTAAGTTCAAGACAAGCTCTCCGTAATGGTGTTGAAGACTACAGTCAGACCACCAACTGGATTCAAGAACTACCAATGACATCATTAGCTGAGCAGTACATGGAGCTCAGACAGCACCAAGAAGATCAGTCATCACAGAGAGACAATGAGGTTCACTAGATGGGATTGCCTTCTCTGGTCATTTTAGTCAAGTTTGCCATGGAGACAATTTCTCTTTCTCAAAGGGGTCCAGTGAAACTGAAACAACTGAGACCAAAAAGTAGACATTTATGTTCTGGACCTTGTCTTCAGTGAATCACAAAACAAAGTTCCAGAAATGAGAAGCCATCTCCTTCCTTGGGCTATTGAGCATCTCTGGTGTGATTTTGTTAACATCTAAGGTACAAAACTTTATACTTTTCAAGTTTGTTTACCTTAATACTCCTTAGCACTGCCCTGCCGAGATTCGTTCTAAAATGAGAATTTGACTTTTTCAGTCTGCCACTTAAAACCCTTCAATGTCTCTCCATGACTATCAAATGGAAATACAAATTCCTTAACATAGAGTAAAAAGTCTTTCATGATCTGGCCCCTCCAAACTATATTTAATCATGTCCAACCTTATACTAGCCAATATTCCAAAACTACAGAACTACTTGCAAATACAAAAAGATTAAAAAGTAAAAAGTAAAAATAAGATATATGCTCTCTCATGCCATGGTACATTCAGCACGCTTTTCCTAGTTAACATCTCACCTAGTCATTCTTCAAGATTCAGCTTATGCATCATGTCCTCATCTCCACCCTCCCAATACCCCAGTCTGGGTTACGTGCTCTTCATTCTTGTAGAACTGATGACAATCTGCAATAATTGCCTCTTTCCTGGTTTGCCTCTCCAATTCCTAGAAGGCAGAAACTGTTTCTCTTATCTCAATATCCCTAGATAATAATATGTTCCATAAATATTTACTCAATAAATGCACTAACTAATCATCATACAAATCTTGGAGGGGAGGGAGAAATGGTAGACAGATAACGATATTTTCCCAAAAACATCTATTTATTGACTTTTAAAAATTTACTTAAAGATAGATTTTTGACTGCATAATCACAGGTGTTTATACAATAAATGTTGGACTAATGTTGGCACTATTATCTGTATACAAATATGGAAACTCTGCCCCTCCTACTTGTTATTGAAAATAGGTGGCCTTCATTGTTTCTTTCTATTGTGTCTATGAATTTGCAGAAGATATGTCTTCATGCATTCAAATACAGAAGTCTAAATTCAGCATGCCATTGGAAAGATATTGTTTTTCCTCCTTTTCTTCCAGGATGATTTCCCCTTCATATATTTTTTATATAATTATTTAAGCAAAACAGCACATATTTAAACTATGGAAATAGAAGATATAAACTGATCAGAGATTAATTGAGCTGAAGTTGAGAAATTGGAGAAATTGCATCTTTCATGCCTCCTTGGAGCCACCTGCCTCTCCCATTTCGAGCTAAAGTCCTGTTTCTTTAACGTAGAGATAGGATACAGCAATGGCATTGAAACCTATAAGCAGCTCAGTGGCTTTTTCACTGTCTAAATCATGCAGACTTTAAAGAGTGGACAGAAAATCAGAGTGAAATAATGACAAAACTTCTGCAGAGACAAAAATTGTCAATGCTGCACCTCTAAAAATAGGATGCCATAGGTCTATGATACATCATTCTGAAAACTTCTTGCCATGTTTAGTGGTCAGGAAATTTTAAATCAAGCTTGGGGTGAGTTATTACATGCTTTTCCTGGCCTTTTATTTCAACCACAGTAAAAGGCTATTAACAGATGAAGCCATGTGGCTGCTACCCCCCACATTATTCCATGTGGCCATGCATTTAAAGTAAGTTTTGACTCAAAGGAGTCACCTGTATAAAACAAGAACAGTCTTCACTCTCCTCTCACAGAAAGAAGTCAGCCTTATTGACTTATTAGACATCATCAGGTAAGAGATCCAGGGAGTTTATTTAAATAAAAGAGAGGCAAGCACTTGAGTCTACTTTTATTGCAAACCCCCCGCCCCCCCAAACCACCACTTCCTGGCTGTTTTCCCCCTGCACTATCTTTATGAATTAGTCATTTTGAGTACCATATGAAAGTAGATACTAAAATCAAGAGAAAAATTACGCAGATACATAAAGCCTCTAAGCTTTAAAAGCTTAAAGACTTTTAAGTCTTCATATAAAATGAAAGGTTACATATTTGCTATAGTAATAAATAAATACCTGAAATTCCTTTTTAAGTTCTAAACTTAAAAATGTTATCAATATTATTATGTTAATTATTGCTGGACTCTTTGGGATATGGGTAAAGTTATCTTACACCAAAATACCTTCCAGAGTGACCATTGTGTTAAATGTAAAGCGATGCAAATGTCAAAATATCTTAAAACGTAAACATATGTTATGCATGCATAAATCAAATTCTGGATGACAGTGGACTTTCTAAGTTCAAAGCAATGAAAGAAGTCACAGATGAAAATATTGATGGTTTTACATATGTAACAAAATTCCATGAGGCCAAAAGGTATATAACCCAAATTAAAAGGCAAATAAACTGGAAAAAATATTTACAAAAATGTCATGCAAGTGGTTAATATAGTAAGGTGGCAGATGAAAGACAGATAAACATAAAATTTGCAATATAGGATGTGTAGCTCTATAATAAATATGTGGAAACACTATCTACTACAATATGCAACTTTAAATAAGTAACCGTTCTTTCCCTATCATATCTGCAACTAAAATTTTAAAAATCAGAATACTTGGTTCTCAAGAACAGCGTTTTCTGGGGCACTTGTTAAAAATACAAATTTCTTGGACTGACCAAATCAGAATCTCTGTAGATGGGCCTGGGAAGCAAGTTTGGAAAACACTGATTCAATAGTTTTGTAGTCAGAATGAGAATCAGTCACCTCCTATGCCCATCATAGGTGATTTTAAGATAAGGCAAGTTTGGAAAACGTACCCAGAGCAGTATGTTTCAACCATGGCTCAACTACGGAATCACCTGGGAAAATTCAAGCAATACTGACACTTGGGTCCTACCCCCAGAAATTCTAATTGCTGTGGATTCGGTTTGGGCATCAACACTTTTCAGAGTTCTTTAAGTGATTCTTGCAGCCAAAGCTGAGGACCACCGCCCTAACAGGTAAGAAGAATTGGGTATTTACATGCTTTTCAAGGAGAGTGAAGATTCATTCAATCCTTTATGCAAACAATTGGGCTAAGTTGCTTTTTTTTTTTTTAATATAATACTATTCTCACTACAATTTTCAACTTTGTAAATGTATTCTAATAGTGTAATCTAAATATAGAAGACACTTATGAGTAAAAATGTTCTTCATGTGTAACTGATTTTCCTTAAATAAGTGTTTATTTGATTCTACTCAAATAATATATGAGATTCATATAACTGTGTCCAGTTATAAGGTACTGCTTTAATAAATGATGGTATGTTCACATGAAGTACTATACAGTGTTTAAAATATGAACATAATACATTTTTAATGTCATGGAAAAACATATATAGTGTTAAAGGGGAAAAAAAGCAAGGTATAACATTGTATTTACTGCGTGGCCATGGCTAAGTTAAAATAAGCAAAGCCAAAAACATGAAGAAAGTATTCTGAATTACTAAGAGTGGTTATCTTTGGGCTATGGGGGTGATGAAAAATTTGGGGGGATTATTGTTTAACTTTTCTGGATTTTCAAATATTTATATAATATTTCTCTTTAGGTATAATTAAAATAGTTTGGAAATATTTACTTAACAAGGTCAATTGTTTTATATGAAAATGTTTCTTAAATATATCACTCAGTTTCCAGCTTTCTGAAACAGAAAGTGCTGAACAATCATCCTTTTATTTTTCTTTAATGACTTATGCACCAGGCTACCTTGATGCCCCCTCAAGGGTTATTGCAATATATATTTATATGAGATCTTGTTATGTGCTAGGCACTGTTCTCAGTTATTGCCACAGATTAGATCATTTAATCCTTTTAAAACAAAGTGAACTATTATCCCCATATCACAGATAAGAACACTGACGTACACAGAGGTAAAGAAACTTGTCCGAGATCACACAGCTAATAAGTAAAGGCAGCAGCATTCACAGACAAATCTTTACACATTTCGCTAGACTGCCTCACCATTGAAGACTGTCTCTATAGTAAAAGCCCCCAAAATAATGCATTCTTAGAAAATTTTCATATGATATTTAATATTTTGTTTTGTTTTCCTTTCAGTTGTTACTCCTTGTGGTTATTAAAGCACCAACCTCTAGTTATTTCCTCCTCTCCAACCTATATGTTGATACCGATATCCTGCCAGCAAGAAAATAAGCAAAGAAGAGGGTTGAAATTGTGTGAAAAATAAAAGTGCATAGATTCTGAGAGAGAAATTGAGGGGTCCACTCAGGGTAAAATATGTGAGCTTTGGTATTTGGCTTGCATGCTATCTATTTTGGTGGTTCAATGACCTATTTTGCTTATTTCTGGCTTCTTCCTGTATTCCAGGTACAGAATCTGCCATCATAAATCACTTCTGATTATGAGTTCTTACTCTTAGTTCTTACATTGGGTAATACAGTGTGATTTATATTTTTAAAAGCTTTCCCCAAAGCAATAAATATCCTATGCCTGATGTTCTCTTTTTAAAAATGTCCACTTAATATTTTCAATATAATCACGAAGAGTATCAAGGAAAAGGCTTTTGATATTGAAAGTGTCTGGTCCTACATGAAGACCATTCAAACTGTAGCTCTAAGGATTACTGATTACAGCTGCTCATCAATATCCTGGAATATCTTGCAGAAGTTAATGTATGCCATAGATATCTTATTCAGAAAGAGGAGGCAAGTGTTTCTTTCCTTGTGTAACATGTATATTATTAAATACTGAGCATTTAACTCTCTGAAAATCAAACTTTCTTTTTTCCAATGAAGTAGTCATTTCATTGGGAAAAAAATTTTAAATAAATATAGCAGCGAGCTCATGAATGTATCAAAAATCTTTTATTTAATGTGAATTATCAGCATTTCCATCATACTACCACCACCATCTACTTTTCTGGAAATTTTGTTTTTTCTATATCAATTTTTCTTAAAGGTTTCTTTTCCAGCATTTGTAAGATTTTCCCGGGGAAGAGGTTGAAAACAAGAGTAAAGTTGAGAGAAAAGTGCCACTCAAATTGGGAAGATAAATAAAAGATTCCTGTAGAAAAGCTTCAGCAGGCCAGACACCCTTACATCCTTAATAAATGTAATTTGCCTACTACCAGGTTTATAATTAATTTCCACCTAAATGCTCCAAGCAATTTTATTAAACAAAATCAGAGTGGGGTCAAAATAAAGGAAACAAAATGTCGTTCCCAGAGATCAGAACTAGCTGATGTGGAATAGCCATTGTCTTCTTATTCAATGTTTAGTACCGCTTTATAATGTCTTAAATTCTTCCATATTTTTTTTCACATCTACATCAGGTCTTATAATTCTTAAGTATCAGAATATTAACAACTAAGATATTGTGTTGTATTGTAATGTGTGATTTATATAAATCCTTTCCAATTAATTAATAATAAATAACAAACTTGGGCAAAGAAGAAATTGTGGAGAGGGGGTTGAGGAGGGGGCATTGTTCATAGCTGACCTAATCATGGTAAACTAGAGCCATAACCCAGGTGAAGTGTGGATGAAGCCCAGAAATAGCAGTGGCTTTTTAGAAGGATCTAAGCTTACTGAAGTTCACATACAATCAACCTGTTACACAGCATACAAAAACTGAAAACATCTAACTAAAATGTAGCTCATTCTATTTTATGGTGGTCATAAAGTACTGCAAAAACATTTAAGGAGATCTCTGAACATGGAATAGTGTTTGGGAAAACAAAAATAAATGGTTTAACTAGACAATAGAATGAAAGTGAGAGAAAAGTTAAAAATGGAAAGACAACTATTATGTTTTAATAAGAACTTGATAAATTTATTGTATCAAAAGTTTGGATTGGGCTTCAAGTTAATGGTTTCCAGCTGTTGACAATCCAAAGAAAGAAAGGGAGGAACCGAGGGAGAGATGGGGAGCAGGAGGAAGGGAGGAAAGAAAATAGAAAAAAGCCAAAATATTCTTCTAGATCTTAAGAAACGTAATCTGCCAGCTTTAAAATAATCCACCGAAACCAGTATCAAAATCATAATGGCCTGAGAGCCTCAATCAGGTCTCTTGAAATATTCGCAGTTTGGTTTAAAATGACTAAGGGTGAAATGCGTCAGTTAGGGAAAATGCGGAGGGATTCCAGCAGTGGGCCAGGGCTCCAGGTGATGGATGTAGATGAGAAAGTCCCTTAAACAACTGGTTTACTGCCAAGAGACAAAAACACTGGCAGCACATCCAAAAATTCATCTGCAATTAAGATTACAAGCAAGTGGCCACTCTGTCCACCTTCCCGTCTCTTACCAGAGAGTTGTCCCTGCTCCTTGGCAACCACCCAGGAGCCAAGGAAGAAACACCTCCTTCCCGCAAAGCCCTTTCCGTTCGCTCA
>JAQZBX010081029.1:0-13206 GCA_029593785.1 Cabassous unicinctus | reverse complement strand
TATTTGTTCTGCAGGCCATTTAGAAAAGAACTGAACTGGTAAATTGTGGAAAACATTTGAGGATGGATTTAAGAAAGTTGTGGGTGTTGAGTAGGGAGGCACCTGACAAATAGGACACAAAAAAATCTGTCACCTGGGTAAGAGTGGCTTGATTTGTATGACTCCAGAGGGTAGAACAGGGACAAGTAGTTGGAAAACAAAAGAGAAAAAAAGAAGATCTGTGCTTGTTCATGGATGTAGAAAAGTGCCACAATGCCCATCCTACCTCTGCAGGCTTTTCTCACACCATGTTACCCTTCACTTTGCACAGTGGCATCAGGGGAATACTTAAGGTTTCCATTTTCCACCTCCTAACCATCCATTTATATTTATAAATTTAGTTAGAACATGATTTCCTGGTTGAAATCTTCCTGACCTCACTTTTTGCAGCATTTCCCACTCTGTTGTGTACTCCATTGCACTGAACAAATATTTTACATTGCTTAGATGACACTCAAGTATATTATTTGTTATAGTTGCTTTAAAAAAATGGCCATGCATTCTTTTTCTCTCTGTAACTATGCATTATAATGTGGCTTTTCAGATTCTTTTATCAAGAGCAGGAGACTTTCTCCATACCTCGCGTGGTTCAATATCATATTTGTTTTACTCATTAGGACAGTAGTAAACCAGATGAAAGCAAAGAATCATAAGTAGTTGTACATTGTGGTTGCCTTCCTCTTGCTTTCTGAGGACTGAAAAATCCATTCAATAGTCCTGACTGCTTGCGTGATGAGAAAGACCATACAGAGAAAGGATGCAGCTATTGCAGTTGGGTTGGTTTTAGACAAGTTGGCCACCACCTGACCTGGCAGTAGATTGAAGATATGTGTGCAAGTCCATTTGAGTGCAGCTGAGCCCGGACCAGACCAGAAGAATCTCAAATTGCCAATCTGAAAAGTCATGAATGCAGTAAATGATTGCTATTTTTAAGCCTCTACATTTCATTTGCTACAAAGTAAAAGATAACTAAAACACTTTTTAACGTGGCCCTGTTTCACTCCAAATGTTGAGGGACTTTCTAGTCACTTCATTTTTAAAAGTGTCTGGCATAGCATCTTATATGTAGTCATTATACAGTAAATTTTTAACTGAATAATGAATTAATGATTAAATATTTCTATGTACAAATCTGTGCATAAAATACATGTTCAATAAAGAATTTTATGCTTGCTAGGTCTTTCAATAAATGAAACTCCATGTCAGAGGTGCCTGTTTACCAAATGGTAGAAAATTTAAATTATTTCTTCTTAGGGTTCCCCCACTGCTTATAGTTCTGTACTTATCTCCAGGATATAATGAAGCACCAAGGCGTTGGGGAAGAGACCAACACACCTCTTGTCTAAGCCTGTGTGAATTTTCTGAAGCACTGGCTCTGCTCCTTCCATGCCCTGCTTGAACACAAGCAGCTTGAAAATGCCATAATCAACTGTAGGGGATTTGGCTCCCTAGGTCCACCATTTCCCTCTGAATTGTTGTTACCTACTCCAGGACAGTATTAATAAGCATGGCCCCATTCCTTCCCAATGTCAAGTACCCTCCTTTCCCACTCCAACCCACCTTCTTTCAGTCTCCAGTTCACTAAGTGAGACCACTTCAATGAGCTGATTTTGAAACAGACCTGTAGAGCCATCCATTTTTGACAGTTTTTGCATTGCACAGCCTAATTACCTCCTTGAATTGGATAGGAAAGAAGAAAAATAGAGGAAAATTTCACAAGCAGCTGAAGTTTTAATAAATTATCTTGCTGTGTATTTTCAAAAGGCCATGCAGAAAATATTCCATTGGTTCTATTAAAAGTTGCAAGATGAAAAAAGAGAGGTTTCAATTTTGTCAGAATCTACAGGGAAGGATGCAAAGAGCAGAAGGGGAGGGGAATAACTTCCGCCCATTCCTCATGATGCACCTCATCTTGGAAGTCACTGAAAGTACTGCTTATTTCCTTATACCTCCACAATGTGCATTGTTCATGGTCTCACAAGCAGGAATTGGCTTTGTGTCCTATTGTCAGCTGTAAAAATATATTCAAAACTAAAAACTGACAAGGCAGCATATAAAAACTATCAAATGAAACTGAAATGAATGTGTTTTTCATATATAATGACCTCACAGAATATTTTAAATGTTTCTGTTTATGCTATTGTCATACTAAAGAGAGGCCCTTTATTGAGGAAGACAATTTGGGATGCCACTAAAATCACATGTATCCCTTCCTGATATTATGTTACATTATGTGATATATTGCTTGTTTTTCATCGGCCTCCTCCATGTAATTGAATTTCTGTGAGGACAATAACTTGTATGTTCTGTTTGTCAGTGCATGTCTAGTAACTGTGTCTGGCACCTAGAAAGTACCCAAAAATATTTGTTGAATGAATGAATTAATTAATTAATATTTTTGCATTCTTAACTTGGCATAGTTTTTTAATTTAATCTGTGAGAACAAGAATAAGTAAACTGACACTATTCCAAAAAATTTAGAATTAAGTAAAATGAGAAAATAAATTTTATAATGAAGTGATCGGAAAAAAAATATGATTGACACTGCACAAATTAAATATTCTAGCCTTATCTTTGCTTTGAAGACAGATAGTTCTGTTCCTGCCACTCACACTGTGGGATGTGCAAGTACTGAGAGCCCTTGGTCTGGTTGTGAGTTTAAACAAACAAAGTAATTCAAGGAAAACAATATCACAAGCATTACAGAAATTTTCTGAGTGAAAACCAAATATCTCAAAGCTGTATAATATGTACATTTTCTTGTTCTAATTTTGGAAAAGAACCAGTGTGACAATTTCACATTAAGAAAAATTGGTGGATTTATGATTGTTGACAAGAGGGTATAGTTGTAACATTCTACTGTCAATGACTAAATACCTATAACCCATGCCATGGCACTGCAAATCTCCAGTTGTTCTGAGAGGATACTAAATATCAGAGCACCAAAGGGCTCAGTGCTTAGTCCTCACCTCTCTACTGACACCATTCTCTAAGTTGTCTCATTAAGGATGTCACTGTCTATAGCTGATGACATTCAAATTTACACCACCAGACATGCCAGCTTCTCTGAGGATCAAGCTCATATTTTCAATTGTTTGCTTAACTTTCTTTGCCTCAGCTTCGTCCTCTGTAAAATGTGAATTATAATTATATATTCCTTACATAGTTGTCATTCAAAGCAAATATCTTAAGAAAGGAAAAACACTTAGAAGGGTGCATGGCACCAGTGCATATACTCAATAAATGTTAACTCTTAGCATTATTACTTGACATCTTGATGTGTATATCTAAGAGAAGTATGATATATTTATGGTCATACAATTCTTGGTTCCAACCCCCATTATTCCTTTATTAATGAATTTATCAAGGTTTCAGTGATGGGTTGACTTGTTCTCCACAATGGACATTGTTAGGAAATGTTAGCAGAGTCCTATCTAATAGATCTAAAATACCATTTCTATGGGTGAACATTGAGTCAGGTTTCAGATAACTAATCTAGTAAAGAATTAGTACCATTCATGCTGCTCCTGCTAATACACTCAACCCAAAATATCTGCTAAGTGAGCCCACTGTGACATATTCAATCCAAGTAATAATAATGTTCTTTCCTCCTTTGACTAGCCCACCAGTATCCCAATCTTTCCTTATCAGTGTCCTCTGCTTTCACCTAAATCCTGTGAAAAGGCCTATTTGAAGGTAATATATAGAAATACAATTGATTTTCCTATTTTATATGTATACCAAGCTCTCACAATATTTTTTATGGTTTTTAAATTTTCCTACTGAGACATTCCTATCATCTATGAAGAATGAGCAAAGTTTGATTTCTTTATATTGACTTATTGTGCTCTTCTGGACCTCCACTGTTAATCATTTAAAAGAAGCAACAAAAAGCAATCATATTTTATTCTAATTTTTTTCATCTTTTTATTAGAGAATTTTTAGGTTTATAGGAAAATCATGCAGAAAGCAGAGTTCCCATATACCCCTCCAGCACATAGTATTCCCTTTTCTTAATATTGTGCTTTGGTGTGTTACCTTTATTAGAAGAGATGAAAAATATTATAATTACACTATTAACTATAGTCCATAGATTATACTAGGTTTCACTCTTTGTGATGTATATTTCTACTTTTATTTTAAATTTTTATTTGGTAAATTACCTCACTGTGATTTTCATTTACATTGCTCTAAAGACTAATGAAATTGAGCATCTTCACATGTACTTTTTGGTCACTGTCTATTATTTTTGGTGTAATGTCTATTCTGGTCCTTTGATGATTTTTTAATGGGGATATTTATCTTTTTGCTTTTGGGATGAAAGTGTTCTTTATACATTCTGGATATTAGAGCCCTAACAGGTATATGATTTGCAAATATTTTGTCCCATTTTGTATATTGTCTTTAACTTTGTTGATAGTGTTCTTTGATAAAAAGTTGAATTTTGATGGAGCCCACTTTATTTAATTAAAAACTATTTGCATTTGTGTCATATCTAATAATCTATTTTCAAATCTAAAGTAATAAAGATTTAGCCCCTATGTTTTTTTCCTAAGAGTTTTATAGTTTTAGCTCTTACATTAAGTTCTTTGATCCATTTTGAGTTAATTATTGTATATGTTGTGAGATAAGGGTCCAATTAGTTTATTTTGCCTGAGAATATCCATTTGTATCAGCATCATTTTTTGAAGAGATTATTCTTTCTCCATCAAATTGTCTTGTCACTTTGTCAAAAATCAATTGAATATATACATGTATGGGTTTAGTTCTGGATTCTCAATTCTAACCCATTGGTCTATATTCTATGTCTATCTTTTTTCCAGAACCATCTTTGATAATTGTTTCTTTGTAAAACATTTTGAAATAGTGAATTGTGGGTTCTCCAACTTTGTTCTTCTGTTTCAAGATTACATAGGCTATTTGCTGTCCCTTACAATTCCATTATATTGGTTGAAAGGGGGCGTCTGCACCTGTCTTTTCTGACCAACTGGCCCTTTGATACTGAATAAAATGCCTAGGTGTTTACTTTCACTGAAGCTGGTTTTGCACTCATGGTGAGTACAACTTTCCCTCAAATATACAAGTGGATAATAGTTATACACAAAGATGTTCAACATCACTTATCATTGTGGAAAAGCAAATTAAACCCAAATGAGGGACCACTGCATACCTATTCAAATGGATAAAATTTAAAAAAGAAGGACAGAACACTAATTGCTGATGAGGATGCAGAACAGGAACTCTCATTCGATGCTGCTGGAATACAAGCTGTCATGGCAACTTTTGTAGACAGTTTGACATTTCTATCAAAGCTACATACAGTATCACCATGCAATCCAGTAACTACACTCCTATTATTTACTCAACTAGTTTGAAAACATGTTCTCACAAAGTATACCACACAAATATATACAGAAACTTTACTTATAATGAAGAAAATTTTGAAGGAGTCATGGTATCATTCAATAGGGAAAAAGATAACCAAAATGTGGTACATCAATGCATTGGGATAGTGTTCAGTGATAAAAAGGTATGAGCTAGTAAGTCACGGAAATGTAAGAATAAATCTTTAATGCATATTTCCAAGTGAAAGAAGCCTATCTGAAAAGGCTAAATATTGAATGGTTCCAACAATATGACATTCTGGAAAGGCAAATTTTAGAGACTATAAAGGCATAATTCATTTTATTGCAATTATTTTATTGCACTTTGTATTTTTAAAAAATTGAAGCTACATGGCAACTCTACTTTGAACAAGTCTATTGGCACCGTTTTCCAACAGCACATGCTTGTTTCATGTCTCCGTGTCACATTTTAGTTATTCTTGAAATTTCTGTTGTACTTTTGTTTGTTTTAGTTACAATTGGAGCAGATTAACATTATGAATATCAGATGAGATTCCTTACTGCCACTGCATGCCGTATTTACTTTTGATCTTCCATTCCATTGATCCAATGAAGTTTGCTGCTTGTTAGTGGGGGGTATTAATTTATGGGAAGATATGAAATCATAATCTGAACAAAGAAGCCATTCTCAGCTTTTGGGTTCTTTAAGAAACTTAAAAAAAAATCTTATCCTGGAAACTGTGGACTTGCAAGTCCTTATTTACACATCTACATTATCTCAGAATAAAAATAAGGTCCTGGAAGCACTAGACAATTTGGTATAAACCATGCATTGAAAAGAGAATAAATGAAGGCCTGGGCACCCTGCCCATTAGATGAACAATGAAGGTAGCTCATGTTGGGAAGTGGGATTTTCAAGGGGTATATGACTTGCTTTCAGGTACTGGTGAAACTCCTAGCCACACAGTGTCTGATTTTTTCCAAGGGCAACATATGGGGGAAGAATAATGCATGATGGAATCCACAAATATGTCTTTTCCACAGACAATAAGTTGTATAGAGAAATTATACAGCCCATGGTGTAGAAGCAGAAAAAAAAATAAAAAGGATAACATGGAATGTGTAAATTGACCAAATCTCCTATGTTTACCACCTTACTCCCAAAGTGTCAGAAAACCCCTATGTCCCCACAGAGCCAATGCAAATCATTGAAATGTGGCTACTGTGTCTGAAGCAGCTAAGTGGTTAGGATGAGAAAGTTCAGCTATCCCACACAATGAACCAAAGTCCATTGTGAGACCATAGATTTGGGGGATAAGTGAAACAGAATGAGTCCCATGACCAAAGTTCAGACTGGAAATTGTAATCTCTGTGAACACCAGTGGAGGAAATGATGTCCAGAGATGAGATGTGCCTTGTCCCATGGCACAATGCTTCAATGCTCCATAAGCTCCCAAGAACTTAAATGTATAATACCAATTTTATAAACATGAAAATTCATCAAAAGCGTACTTGAATGTATCATTGACTCCAAGGAGCAGTTGAGAGTCAAGCTTCAGGAAAGAAAGGACCCAGGACAGGTCAGGCACTTCAGTGGCAGGAGTTTCTAGAAACTTTGTCTAGAGTGAATGTGAGTCAACCACCAGTGATAACTAATCTCAATGTCTCAGTTTCCATGTTTTTAATATTTGGATACAGAATATGATTCAGATGTTTTTGGTGACATATATTCCCTTGAAAAACATACTAGTGTTGGGGGCAGAGACCAGTGAAGGAGGATGGACAAATGATGGGTCCTTGATTGCGATGACTGTACCTATGAACCTTTACTTTTGAAATTGAAACTTAGCATAGTATTATAGGGTGCCTAAGTGTTACCTCCTGAGAAACTCCTTGTCTTCAAATGTGGCCTCTCTCTAAGTCAAAACAGCATATAAATGCATTACCTTCCCCCCAACAAAATGAGACATGACTCCTGGGGATGAGCCTCCCTGGCACTGAGGGATTACTACCAAGCACTAACTAGCAATGAAACTGGAAAAAGACCTTGACCAAAAGGGGAAAGGGTAAAGAAAAATGAGTTTATAGGTTTAAGAGATTTCAAAGCGAGTTGGAAGGTCATTTCAGAAGTTATGCTTATGCAAGTCTCAGCAGGAACCCATAGACTGCCAAAGTAAATATTACCTCAAATAGTGGGGCCTCTGCAGGCTCTGGAGACATCCAGACACTATAGACAAGACAGACAGCTCAGGAGTTTGGCACCCTGCCAGTGGGCCCTACTTTGGAATTTACACCCCCAGTGGGATAGAGTTGGACTCAGTTGTGTTTTCCCTACACATGGCTCTGTTGCCCCTCTATTTAAACCTAGTTAGTACCAGAGGTGATAGTTGTATGTCCAAGAGACTTAAATCTTTGTGCTCTCCATGTGCCAGATGGGCCCTGAATCTCAACAGACTTGCAACAGCTACTTTCCAGCTCATTGGAATCACCCAGGACAACTAACAAGGAGAGGATGACTGACAATGACCATCTCAAAGAACAGAGAGAGTCTGCAACTGCAATCAAGTAAGTCCCATCCATCTGCCCTATGGGACTTAAACCCCGTCTCAATTACAGTTGGAGTGGGCATCACCATCACAGAATCCTCAGGATTGTGGAATGGATGATGGACTAGAGTAGATTTACAGTTGTTCAACAGTAGACTTGTGATCCTAGCAATGGAAGAACTTTTATCATGGATGTGGAGGCAGTGGCCACTGGAGGTTCTGAGGGGAAGGAGAGGGAAAAATAGGTGTAATTTGGGGGCATTTTGGAGACTTGGGAATTATCCTGAATGACATTTCAATGACATATTTAAGCCATTATATATCATGTAATAACTTGCAAAACTGTGCAGGAGAGAGTGTAAAATATAATCATTGCTCAGTGGCAATTCTCCAAGATGTGTTCATCAGTTGTGACAAATGTACCACACTAATGAAGAATGTGGCTGATGTGGGAAAATGTGGGAGGGCTAGGGAGTGGGGCATATGGGAATCTTCTTTATTTTTGTGTAAGATTTATGTAATCTAAGTTACTTTTAAAAAATAAAATAAAAAGAGTATATTAAAAAAAGAAACAATGGTCTAGGTTGCTGAGTCCTCCCTTCAATTATTTTTAACACAAATTTTCCATCCCGTGTTAGTTAAAACAAATGTTTATCCTGATTTTTCAACAAAGGACTAAATACCAAATATATAAAACCAAGGTATCATTACAGATAATCTGATAATAGCTTCACCTTTTATGGCCGAAAATGTCCTTTCCCACCTAAACTTGTTTCATTCTTTAAAAAAATAAGCAGTCTTATTACTAATTATCAAGAGAAGGCCTAGGGCAACTAGCAACATATGTAATTAAGAATTGAATGGGGTTTTGATTCTAGGTCTAATATTTATCCCATGAGATAAGCAGTCATTTCTAGGTAAGAACCAAGGCAGGTATAAATCTGCCTCATCCATGATATAAATATAAATTTAAAAAAACAATTATGAGCATTGTTTTTCCTGAAATAACTTCTTTTTTAAAATTTTTTATTATATAATAAGAGATTTGTAAGTACTATTTGTAAGAACTACCTCCACCCAACTTTGCTCTTCCTCTGTTAGGCCCTGTTAATCTTATATTAGCTTTGTAGCAACAGCCACCTGATCAGATAGAAATCAGTTAGCAGCTGTGGTCAGAAGCTAACCACAAAATATAGATACCCACAAACTGGAATTTTCCAGTTTTATTGCTGACTCAGTAGAGTAGTAGAATGAACTTAGCTGCATTTTAGCTCTATAACAGTGAAATCTACACCTCTGGGTATGATTTAGACACCACTTTCTGTACATCTGATGTATGACCAAACATGTTACAGCATGCAGTGCTATAGAGCAGGTGCAAGATGCAACCCCTCCCTACCTGTCAATCTTGTAACCCAATCCCTTGAACTCCACCCTTAAAGAAGCCAATATAATGTTACTACTTAGTATGTTTAGGGAAGCTGATTTGAGACTTTGTCTGTCTCCAGACCTCCCCTGGTTTAATAAACTTTCCCTCGCATGACAAAACCTTGGCAAAAAAAGAACTCAGGGAATTATCTGTGCCAGGCAAAAAAAAGAACTCAGGGAATTGCATGAGTCCCCTTTAAATTGGAATCGTAGATGGGACCCTGCAGTCTTTGAGACGATTGCTGCCCAATGGATTCATCAGAGTGTTTTGTCCTGAGATCTGGGACAGGGTCTCTCTAACCCCTGGGTGTCACTGGTCCAGACAGCAGCAGATCCCCAAGGGAAACAGAAAAACTTCCTCCTTGACTCTGGTGAGTGGCTTTAACATTTAACTGAGTGGTTATTGTGGATATGGGATTAAATCTTCCAGAGCTGTAAGCAGCTTAGCTGCTCTGGGTTTATTGGTTTGTTGGTTTTGGAGATACCTACAGTACCAGGGGAGCAGCCTGTGGTAGAAGAGGCCCTACCTAACCTAGGTTATAGTTTTCGTATAGGTATATTTTGGTCTCCTGGAGGAAACAGGAAGAAAGTTCATAAATAAAAATAGATTTGAAGTAAAAGGAAAATGCTTTCCTTTGACTGTATTTTGAATAATTGGGAACAATTTGGCTAAGAACCTATGAGGAAGGAAAGAATGATTTCTGTGTGCAAAACTGTACAGCCACAATACCAATATTAGCCTGATAAGAGATCTCTTGAATACAATGCCATCCTGCAGTTGGAACTATCCTCCAATATGTAGGTGATATACTCATTGTCAGTAAAACTCAGGAAGCCTCAAAGAAAAACACTGTAATAATGATAAAGAGACTAGCTGAAAAGGGAAATAAAGCATCAGGAAAGAAGCTCAGATTACACAAACCCATGTTAAGTATCTTGGTTTTGAGCTATCAGAGGGATAATGAGCCCTCTTGCCCAGTTGAAAACAAGCTTTATGCTGAGTGTCAGAGCCTAAGAACAAAAAGGAACTCAGGTTTTCTCAGCTTGGCTGGTTTATGTAGACTGTGGATACCAAATTTTGGACTTATAGCCAATCCACTAAATGAGGCCCTTAAAAGAAGTGAGAAAGAGTCCCTAGTCTGGACACTAGAGTTTGCATTTGCTTTCAGAATCTTAAGCAAAAGTTATGCTCTAGCTTTGGGACTGCCTGACCCTATGAAAAAATTCCATTTGTTTGCATATGCATGCCAAGGAGTTGTTCTAGGAGTCCTAACACAATGATTTGGAGACAAAAGTGTGGCCAGTCTGCCTAAGGGCTGTGGCAGCCACCTGTGGCCTTTTGTAAGAAGCTGGGAAGTTTACCTTGGGCAACCTACAGTTATCTTTACTCTACACTACATTTTAAGATTGTTTGAACAAAAAGGGGGTCATTGACTCACTATGGGAAGATTAAATGAGTACTATCTACCTCCTAAATGTGATTGTGTGCAGCTAATGGATGAAGAATATTCCAGTAAACCAACTCACAGATGTGCTCTTCTTTAACCTGGAGCTAGAAATTTTTAAAGATGGGAGCAGTTTTATGGATCATGAAAAGTGGTACACTGGGTATGCCATTATTACCCTCAATGAAACATTAGAAACTGAGGCCCTACCTGATGGAACATCTACACAGTGACCAGAGCTAAGAGCTCTGATCTGAACTTTACAACTGGGCACAGGAAAGAAAGTCACCATCAACACAGATGTAAGGCATGCCTTTCCAGTACTACATGCACATGGGGCCATATGGAAAGAACAGGAACTGCTCATTTCTGCCAACAAAAACAAAAAACATGTTGACTTAATTCTTAAATTGTTAGAAGTAGTTATGCTTCCAAGGTTTTCGCAGTAGTCCATAGTAAAGTACATCAAAACAATCAACACCAGTGAAGTTAAAGGAAATCACTTAGCTGACCAATCAAGCAAAGCAGTAGCCAAACAGACTTGGAAGTCATTAATACTTAACACTTAATAACTCACACCTCAGTAAAAGCCCAACCTCCAGCTATATGAAAAAGACTTATCAAGAGCAAAGTAATGGGATTATACTAGAACAACACAAAGTGACTAGCTAGTGAGGGAAGATTCAAAGGATATCAAAATCCTTCTCCCCAAGAACTTAGTAAAACCTACTGTCTTGCCCTTTCACAAGCAGAGGCATTATGCCTGAGAGACTATGCTTCAGTGGATGTCCAAATTTCTAGTTTGTCCTAACTTACAAAGAACTATTCAAACTGTGAATGCCAATGTGTCACATGTGCTAAAGATAACCCTCAGATTAATCCTTTAATTTTAAACAAAGGAGTACAATTCCAAGGCCTAAAAGGAGGAGAGGATTGGCAAATTAACTTCATTGTAATGCCCAAATCACTGGGAAATTTCAAATAATTGTTAGTTTTTGTAGACACCTTCACTGGATTGGCTGATCAGGAAAAGCTCAAGAGATGAAAAGAATTTTACTTAACTAATTCCAAGGTTCAGAGTTCCTATTTCCATACAAAGTGATAACATGTCTAAGGTAACCAAAGATATATCTGGGCTGTTCAGTGTAGATTAACATTTGCTTTCTCCCTGGAGGTCTCTTCTACTGAATGAATGAAACACACCTTGAAAGAAACCATAGATAATATTTGTTTAGAGACTCACTTGAAGAAAGAAAATCTTGCTCGTTGCCCTGCTGAGAGTACGAATTGCTCCCTGAAGAGAACTTCATTTAAGTTCCTATGAAATGACTTATGGATAACCATTTCTTAAAAATGAATATACAGGTAACATGCATGCTAGCTTTCAATTAGCTACTACCCAATGTTAGAGCTCTGAAGTTCAGTCCTGGATAAAACCCGAAACTTTGTCTCTAACCATCTTAAATTCCCCAGACACCATACTTTATAATACTGAGCCAAGAGACTGGGTATGACTTCACATCTGGAAAGCCACCCATCCTGTCAGCTCAGCCCCAAATGGACTGTGCTCCACCTTGTGTTGCTTGTCTCACAATCTTCTCTCAAGTTGCAGAGAATTGCTCCATGGATCCACTACAACAGAGTGAAATGTCAGATGTTCCAAAACAGACAAAATTGCTTATCAAGAAACACCCTCAATGCCCAGGGAAGTACCCCAACTTGAATATTTGAACTGGCACCCTTGCTGGCCTTGCTTTTTGTTGTAATACTTCTCCTAGTGACAGGGATTATCTAGACCTTAACTAACCTAAACTTTTGGGTTTCCTCATAAACAGACCCACAAAATATCAGAATAGCTCCTTTCATTTTGTTCCTTGCAATTCTGTCCCTACACAGCTTCCCTTGCTTCATGAGTAAATGAAAAGAGAATTTCATTATTAAAACCTCACAAGCCTTAGCCTAGGGAAATGAATTAGGAGGTTGCAATGTATAAAAACTATACAAACAGGACACCTGGCTACATAATTTTAACAACCCCTCTGCCCAGTCAATCTGGAAATCAATAAAAGACTTCGTTCCATGGAATTGCATCTGGTTGAGTTTGCTTGGTCCTATAACTATCATTGTTATCTTGCGCTTCACCCCAGTTACCTTAAAACTAATCACCTCTTTTGTTTCTAAACAATTGCAGGCTGCTGGACTGTAGCATATCAGCTTCTCCTTATGAGTGATCCAGAAAATGGAAGTTCAAACCAACATTTTCTCCAATAGATGGAGCTACAGTTTCATCCACAAGCCCCAACTCTTCATTCCATTCCAGCAGGAAGCTAACAACAAAATAGAGATAAATGCAAACTGGAGCTTTCCAGTTTTTAGTGCAGACTCAATAAGGTAGTAGATGAA
>JAQZBX010081028.1:0-13729 GCA_029593785.1 Cabassous unicinctus | reverse complement strand
AAGGACCCATCAGGGGCAATGAAATACTAGTGACTTAAGGGAACTTAGAGTGGACTCAATGACACATGACAAGCAAGGAAACATGTGCTAGTGGGTGGGGCCCTTTTGACCATTTCAGGTGCCTGTGATCATGGTTCCCACTGCTGAGTGCATTATAAATTTTGACATTTCACTCTCTGTGTAATGGACTAGAACCAACAAGGACAAACAGAATTTACTGTCAGTGGCAGCTCCCATGACAAAGGGAGAGGCTTAAGAGCTGTTGTATACAGATATTCCATATATAGTACAAGTCCCAAGCATGATCTGGATACTGGCACCAGGTTTGTAGTCTTAGAGGAAGACATGTGCCATTTGTTCAGATATCAACTGAATTCCAATGAAATCAAGATACCTTATGTACAGTGCAAAGTTTTGGAGCAAAGCTCTTTATGCTTCTCATCATCCCCCAAACAAATGGGACAATAAAGCTTTAAAACAGAATTGTCAAACATAACTAAATGAATATCTTCAAAAGACAAATTACCAATTGGTACTTTCTTCTAACTGAATATATTTAGACATTTGAAATGGCACTTCACCAAAAGGGAATATTGAGCTTTGATTGTGTGTTGGACCAGGCAATCTCCTGATTAGGCTAGTTGACTATATAATGGGATTACCCGTACATTCCTTCCCCTATTGCCTGGAGCATATGTAAATATTCATTGGAGACAGATCTGGTGTGCTTTTTTTATGACATCCAACTCACACACTGGTCATGTGGATGCAAGACAGGTTTCTCTGCCAGGACACACAAACACTGAACAAGGCTGCTGCATTTAAAATATCTTTCTGCATTGGCCATGGATTTAGACACCCTACCTATGGGAAAGCATGGCCCTAGTGAAGATGAAATTCTATGTCTCTTCTCTATGTGAGTAAAACATTGCTCCATCCATTGAGATGTCAGTCTTAGTGACCCTGCACTACATTGGAATGGCTTGACTTCTTTTAGAATGTCTCTTCTTCTTATCTACAGAATAAAATGTAGTAATAAATGGAATTTGGATTTTGCATGCAGAATAACAGATATTTCTTATATTATATGACACACTTCTTACCAAACAGGTATAAAAATTGAAACCACAATATGGAAATAGGTTTTTTTTAATTTGCATTTTCCCAAGCTAAGCCAGCATTTTGATAGTTACATTAATTAGTCATTTTATAACTCAGAATTGAATCCCCTAAATTTTGCCTATTTCTATGCAATTTTATCTAGAAATGTTTCAGCACTAAGGAACTAGTATGCATTTATCCTCAGCAAAATACACCAATGGGAAAATGTTGTTCTATATCTTCATCCTTTTAAATTTCTCTCTACAATTTGAAATTATATTTTATGGATTTGTGAAGTTCTATAATGGCATTTCTTTTCTTTTTTCATAAATTGTGTGCTTACAGAAAACTTAGTGCATAAAATAGAGCTCCTATATACCACCTTATTATTAATACCTTGCTTTGGTGGAGTACATTTGTTACAATTGATGAAAGTACATTTTTATAATTGTAATATTAACTCTATTCCGTGTTCTGACTTTATGGCTCACTGAGGAAACTGGTTCTTAATTCCAAATGTTCATGAGTTGCTATGGCTATGGTCCAGAAATGTGAGAGGGGAGACAAGTAAGGAAAACAATATTCACTGAGGACACTTTTCCTTCCCTAGAAGATGCCTCCTGCCAGTTTCATGGTGACAAGGCCTGTAATTCATTCTAACCAAAGCATTTTTTTTGCTTTTATTTTGTTTAAGAAGTTCTGAGTCATCAAAACCATCAAGCATACCATATTGGATTCCCATACACCACCCCAGGACTAATACCTTATATTGTTGTGACACATTTGTCACAAATGATGAAAGAACAGTGGCATAATATTACTGCAATCTATAATCTGTAGCTTATATTTGGTGTATTTTTTTCCCACAGACAATTCTATTATTCACAGTATTTATAAGTATTGCATGTTTGTATATGCCTGAGAGAACATTCTCATATTTGTAATGTTAACCAGAGTCCACCATTTACCACAGGGTTCAGTTATACATCCCTTGCTTTGCACAATCTATCCAAAGTGTACACTCAGTGACTCTTAGTTTCATCACAGGTTTGTGCTGTCATTAGCTCAGCCCATTTCAGAACATTTTCATTGTGCCAAAAGGAACAACCCATACCACCTTACATCCCCCATTTGTTGGAAAAGATGCTGAGAGCCAGAGCATAAAGGGTTAAGCATTTAGAAAGCATGCTTGCTGGCATAGAAACATTAGTAAATGTCTCCAAGGACACTGCATACTGCAGGCATCAGTAGGAGGAAGCAGAGCAGAATGAAGTCACCACTAAGAAGTTATTGTCTGAATTTCTAAGAAAGATTGTCTAGGAACACAGAAACAGGAAGCACTCTTACGTGCCAAGCAGAGGAACTAACGAAGGACGCCCTACTTTTGTTATCAGCTTTGTAGTATAAAAAGCAGCTTCACCCTAAATAAACTTGCCTGCATTCCACATGGAGTGAGGTCCCCTGTTCCCAATCTTTCTTTGGATCAGTCCCGGCATCGCCTACCTCCACGTTGAATTACAACAGATGGTGCCCAAAGTGGGGCATGACTAGTCTTTTCTCTGTATCAGTGCCGTGGAAACTAGGACTACTGTTGGTGAGTCGAACAATCTTGATCATCAGGGTAATGGGTAATCAGTAGACTCGGTTGGGGGAATATTCCCAAGTTTTGAAAACCCTCTTAAAGATACAGGGGTATCTGTGACAACCCTAGAGTTACTAGAACTCTTTTCTCTTGTACAGAAACATTGTTATGTATGGTCTTTGTATAGTCTTATTTCTGTTGCTCTTGAACCATTACAGTCATATGAAAATGAAGATATTAAAATGGATACTGCTCTTGCTAAAACTATAGCAGAACAAGCTAATGATGATTCTAATGAAAATATATATGAAAAAATTAATGAACAGGCAAAAACAGGTAAACTCAAGTCTAATAAAAAGAAAAAAAAAAGAAAAAGGGAGTTTATGGAACTTTTCCAGCGGTCGTTCAGCCGTCTGCTCCAAAAGATGATTTACTGTCTTTTGAACCAGCGTCTGCGCCTCCTAAGGTATCTACTGATCCATTTTTTACAATATTTGATAACCCTCCAAAAGTTTCTTTTTTTGTGCCAGCACCGTCCTCTTCAATTATGAAAAGTATAGCACAGGGAAATAGAGAAGGAGATTCAGAGGCTATGCCATTTTTTACTTTTCCAGTAACAGTAACTCAAATTCCAGTAGATGCTAACAATCCCCAAGGGGGTGTACAATATGAGCATGCTCCTATTCCTTTTAAATCTATCAAAAAATTAAAACAAGCATGCACTCAATATGCTGTAAATTCTCCTTACACTAAAGATTTGGTGCAAGAAATGGTACAAGCAAACAGATTAATATCCTGGGATTGGGATTTGTTAGCTCAAGCTATACTTAATTCAGCAAAATTTTTACAATTTAAAACTTGGTGGGCTGATGAAGCTAATATTGTAGCATGATGAAATCAAGAGCAAAATCCACCAGTGCCTGTTACTGCTGAACAAATATTAGGTATAGGTCAATGGGCTGGGGTTCCCTGCCAAGCTCAATATGATGCTATTGCCATTGTACAAGTTCAAATGTGCTGCCTAGCTGCTTGGCAATGAATCTCCACCCCTGGACAGGCTGTACAATCATTTTCAAAAATTGTTCAAGGAAATATTGAAACTTATGTTGAGTGTGTAGCAAGGCTGGCAGATGTAGTCAACAAGACAGTAACTCAACCTGATCTTGAAGAAATGCCTGTTCCAAAAGATTTAGTATGACTAATATTAGGAAAATCTAGCATCAGTTACAGAAGCATCACTACTCTGTCAAAAGAGTTAACTAGGATAAAGACAACATTCCGACAGCAACTTTGTAATCCTCCTACTGCCTACATAATGTTAAGTCTGTGGGATGATAGGGGCTAATAGAATTAAACTACTAGAAGAGTAGAAAAACTTGGCAACATTGGTGTTTTCTGTTTTATTCCCATGCTGATACTGGTTGGGCCAGTGTGGCCAAATTGATAAAATTAGTGCAAAATTTTTATTAAGGTGTTAAAAGGAACTTTCAGTTTTAAATCACTAACTTACTTCTGAATTTTGAGCCTAAGTGTACTCCTAAAAAGTAGTAATCCAAAAAAAATACATGTTAAATATCTGTATAAACTGCTAATTTAGAGCTTAACTGTATTTATGCTGTTTAAGTTGTCCTGGCTGTTTGCTGATTACGAACAAAAGTGTTTCAAAGAACAAGCTTATATATAACAGGTAACACAGATTCCAGAAAAAAATCTTAAAAACAGTAAAATCAAAGATGTGAAATGATGGAGGGCTTGAAGACAGCCATACCAAAAGGAGTGAAAATGATGGGTCAAATTAGTAAGCTTTATGTTTCTCTTAGTGTGTCATAATTCTTTTTGTATTTGTCTGTTTGTTCAGTGTCAGTGTATATTTTGATACCTCCGGATGGTAATATTAAATTGATAAATGAAAATTATTATAAGAGCTCTATTCAAATGGCCAAAAATTAAATAAGCACTTATATTAATAAATACATATGGATATTAGTTTAATATAATAAAAATAGTTATACTCAAATCATTATTCTAACAACTTAGTTTAATGTTGATGGTAATTATATGTTGTCAGAAGTTTGCTTGGAAATAGTTTCCAAAATCATTGTGGTAACTTAAGTATGGAAGGTATATAGAATGTCCTTTTATTAATAAAGAAAAGAAAGTAATTTTAACCTAAGATAAAATAACTCATTATTAAGACAAAGTAAAATGTGGGACAAAACCTGAATGAATACAAAAATTGCAAAAGGCTCATGGAAAAAGAATGTTTGTGGTTAAAGCTAAGGAAGATTTAAGCAGTCTATAAAAATTTAAAAGCTTTAATGTCAAACAATATAATAATAAAAAGTTAAAGTTTTATTCCTTCTCAAAGTTTCTCAAGTCAATAGTCTGTTTTAGTAAAAGTTTACAAAGTTTTTCTCCTAAATAATCAGTATGCAATAAAGAAAGTCTGTTTTATCAAAATAGCTTCTTGTACTTCAACCTTATCGTTTCCATGAAGAAACAAGTCTCATCACTTTTAAAAAGAACACAATGTTCGAACCTGCTTTCTCAAAGTCAAATCCTGAAAGATAGCTTTTATTTCAAACTGTCAAAAATAACTTGGTCTTTTACCTAAAAAAAGGTAAAATGCTAAAAATAGTTAGGTTCATATGATATAAGTTGAATGAAATATTTAAAACTGTAGTATAATTAAAAGAAATTTTCTAATTTTATAACAATTAAAGTTATATGAATAAAAAGTTCATATGAATACTTTAAAAGTGTATAAAATTCCTGAAAATATAATAATGTTTCAAAATAATATTAAATAAAATATAATATTATTAATCATAATTTTTAGTTATAACTACAAAAAGAAAGCAGCCATTAAAGGCTGCCGGGGTAGTGCATAACAGTAAATTATAGTAAAATAAAATAACACCACTGAAGCATGCAGTAGTCCCAAATATTGCTAGTTTATTGCAAAAAATTAGTATCCAGTTATGTCACTATCACTTTGTTTTAAAACTTGCTAAAGCTTTCTTTAATATTCTCTTAAACAAGTCAAGCCAACTTGCCACATTTCCCTTTCTGTAAAGTAGCCAACAATAAATCAAGTTTATAGTCAACACTGTAAGCAACAGCCCCAAGTCTAATTATAATGTTAACAACAAAAATCAGTGCAAGTATTTAAATTACAAGTTAATGTATTACCCCACGAACCAAATAGGAAATACGAATTTGTTTTTACCTATTCCTCAAACTATACAAAATAAAGAAACTAAGGTGATTCTAATCATGCTATTAGAGGCCCAGGGCTCCAGGACCCTCTTCTGAGCTGGGAGGCCTCCGCCCAGGGCAGTCCAAGCACAGAGCCGGCCTGCCGCCCACACTCAGGCCGGCACCGGGGCCTGTGCACACTCGGCTTAAGAATCTTAAATGCTTAAGAAATAAAAGTTTATTCATTGTATGTCTGTTGTTGTATAATCTACTATAGTTATGAATTATGTATAATATACTTAATTACTAATCAAAACTTTAACACATTGCATAATTAAGTAATTTAATAACTTGTATATTAAATGTAAATGTGTTTTATTAAATGTATATATAAATCTCTTGTTTTGAGTTTTGACAGTCCTAAAACCAAATGTATTAAAAAACAAGTCTTATAAATATTGCTCAAGCCTAAAAGTAAAGCATCATATAGAAAACTTTGTTAGTTAACAAACCAATGCCTTACTAGTTAACACTTTTCATATTTCAGGAAGCATATTGAAAATTAAAATAATAATCACATCAAGGATGTTTTGTAACAAATTAAAAAAAAAACAACAAAGTGCATTTCAATGAGTGTTGTATTCCTCCCTGGTGGAGCTGGCCACTCTTCCAGGGACTGATGCATAGACCTTAAAATATACTACCCAGGGAATGTTGTGTTCCTTCCTGAGGAGGTCAGCCCCTTCCTTGGGAATTAGCAAAATACTCAAAAAGGTGGCATCTATAGCATCAAATTCATTAATCCTAAAACAGTCAACCAAAACTCTCGAATCAGTTGCTACTTCACCAATTCAACACCTCCCAGCTAAAAGCTAAATATTGGTAAGTATATATATAAGACTACTTTATTTATCTGTCATTCTGTAACTTTGTTTAATATTGACCTAATCTTTTCATTGATTATATTATTTATGTTTCTCACTCTAATCGTCAATTTAAGCTTATTAAACTAAACATATATATTAACATTTATCTTGTATCTATTCAGGACTTGAGCCAAAGTAACGCAAGTATATTCAGTGTGTCCCCTGGTTTGGTAAGCATGGGAATGTATGTATACTTTTTATAGAAAATTAACAGTTAAACCTCTATTTATAAATGCTACAAAAACAAAAAGGGGGGAAATGGTGAGGTGCGAGAACAATTATATCAAGCATTATTTGCAATAAATTTTTTAAGCCAAAGGTCAGAATCATATACATCAGCAGCGGAGCATTTCTGGCAAAAATCAGGCAAAAATACAAAAACAAATATTAGACAACTAGTTTATTGAAAGCATGAAGATAATAATAAAAGGGAGAAGGCAGAAGTTAAGTTAGGATGTAGGGTTGAGGTTTTGCTCTTATCATTACAGATAAAGGAGACTAGATTTTGGTCCCGTCCAGATGTCTGAAACCTGGACATAAATAAGCCAAAGAAGCTAACAAAAGAAGCAGAAAAGATGGTAACTTCTAAAAGGCAGAATGTCACTCTAACAGTTATTCTTTGCTATGCTTACCTTGACAACCACAGCAGTAAGTAGTACACCTTTCCATAATTATACATATTGGGCTTATATTACTAATTCACCTCTTTAGAATTGTTGACTTGGAGGGACAAATCCTACCGTGTTTATATTAATTAGCCTTTTCATTTTCCTGGGCCCGTTTATTCTCACCTTCCTCTAAAACCTGAGGAGCAAGGGAAATTTATTGAAAATTTAACCTTGCCTTTTGTTGAATGACCTATCTGCATAAAATACATCGATCCATGTAAACAGCCTCAAAATCATAGTACAAAGTGATAAATGGCATACATGCCATGTTTCATCTGAGGTTGTGCTCTTTAATAATTTCTATAGAATTGTAAAGAATCGGGCCCTTATAGGGATACCAAAACCTAATGTAAACACAGCCATAAGTTGAAAAATTAGTAATTCAACAAAAACAACTAATGAAACCTATCATTATTTTTGGAATTTTGAGGACGTCATAAGTATAAATATGTCACTAAATTGGACTCATCAGGGAAGATTTATCCCACAAATATGGGACACTAAACTTAACAAAACTAAAAATTATTTTTGGGAACTAGCCCAATTTTTGAATACAAGGCAGTAAAACTAATATTACCAGTTTAAAAAGAAAATCCACTTAATTTATTAAAGTATGTGTACGGGATCCCATTGTTTTATAGTAGGTACAGTGAGCATTAATCAAACATGGTTTTTCTGCAGCAATTGCTCCCTTTACACTTGTGTATCAGAATCTTTTTTACAGGAAAGTTATACTGCATTTCTAATGGGGCGACAGCATCGTGGAATATGGCTTCTGGGTCACATGAATCGCTGCTGGCTCTTTTCCCCTGAGAGTCAAATCCTTTGGCATTTTCTAAATCATTATTTGAAAAGAACCAAATGTTTAATTGGATTGATTATAGCTGCTGTATTAGGGCTTATAGGTATTATTACAGCTGCTGCTGTGGCAGGAACTGCCCTACATGAGACTATCCAAACACAACAATATGTTAGAAATTGGCATAAAAATGCTAGTGAGCTATGGCATAATCAGGCATATATTGATGAACAAATTAATAATAGGCATAATGACTTACAGATGGCTGTTACACAAATAGGAGATCAGGTGTATAATTTGAATTTGAAACAAGGATTGAAGTGTGATTGGAATGAAAGTGCTGTCTGTATCACTCCTCTCTCATTCAATGATTCCCACTATGAATGGGAAAAAATTAAAAATCATTTAATAGGTCACCACACAAATTTATCTATAGAAATTACAGATTTGCAAAAAAGGATTTTGAGCATGTCTCAAAATCAACTTTCTATACTTCCAGGTAGTAAATTTTGGCAATCAGTGACAGATCAATTAAATAAAATAAACCCCTTACATTGGTGGAAATCAACCTCTGTACTTGCTAACTTCGGTGTGGTCATCATTGGTACTCTGTTACTCTTAACTGTATTGGGAGGCATTCGCAAGGCCCTTCTATCCTGCATTAATAGGGCTGAAAAGGCCAGCCATGCCAATAACTTGATTCTGCTTAAAACCCTTAACTCTCAAACCCCTGTCCATGGAGATTGCCTGGTAGCCAGAGATGGGTAAGACCTTCAGAGGAGGGCAACCTAAGACAGGCACAGTCACCCTGGACAAAAACAAAAAAGGGGGAAATGTTGGAAAAGATGCACCAAGGGTTAAGCATTTAGAAAGCATGCTTGCTGGCAGAGAAACATTAGTAAATGTCTCCAAGGACACTGCATACTGCAGACATAAGTAGGAGGAGGCAGAGCAGAATGAACTCACCACTAAGAAGTTATTGTCTGAATTCCTAAGAAAGATTGTCTAGGAACACAGAAACAGGCAGCGCTCTTACGTGCCAAACAGAGGAACTAGTGAAGGACGCCCTGCTTTTGTTATCAGCTTTGTAGTATAAAAAGCAGCTTCAGCCTAAATAATGTTGCCTGCATTCTACATGGAGTGAGGTCCCCTGGTCCCAATCTGTCTTTGGATCATTCCCGGCATCATCTACCTCCACATTGAATTACAACAAACATCTCTCTTCATTTTCAAATATGGATATAAAATAAATGATAAAAATATTATCTACATGTTTATAAATATATTATTTTTATATTTATAAACACATAGATTTCAATGTGCCCATTGAAATCACATTGAAACAGATCATTATTTTTGCTATTCAGCTTGTATGAGCTTGTATGAGCCTCACTTCCTCCAAGTATTTGCATGATTCTCCATTACTTTAGTATACTAAAATATGACAATCCTTGAAGAATTTTCTATAAATTATTTTTGAAGATAGCAAGCCTGACTCTATGTACATTTCTACTTAGGTTGTCTCCAGAGCAATTATTACCATCCATATATGTAGACTTTGTTGATTATTACACCCATGCCATGCTAGAATGTCACTCTTATTAGATGGACCTTCTCCCATTTCCTCAGTTATCAAGGCTTTGCATTGGTATTCCTCAGATTGGAACACGTTCCTCTCATGAAACAGTATGACTAAATATTCCCTTTCAAGTCTTTGAACAAATATCTACTTTTTTTGAGGCCTACCCTGACCACACTATTTGCAGGTGCTTTGTCATAAGCTTGACTCCACATCTGTCACCCATTAGTCTTGTTACATTTTCTTTTTTTTAAAGATTACATTTCACACTCTAACATGGCATATCACTTACTTCTGTGTATTACTCTACATTTCCCAGCCAGAATATAAGGCCCAAGAGGTGAAAGATCTTTTACTGTTTATTAAACTGTATATTCAGTATATTGTAGATATTCAATAAAATAATGAATAAAGTGACAAATGAACATAACATATCTAGTATATAATTAAACTAGCAATAAAACATATAAACTCTGAATAATATATTTGACATTTTAAATTTGCATAACATAATAGCATTGGGAACATTCTTTCCCTGCATCTATGAATCATTTTTAAAAATTCATTACAATTAGTCCAACAGTTTCAAAAACTTTCAAAGTTTAAGTAAGAGCTACATTATCTGACAAAAATAAAATGCAATTTAAATTAATATTCAAAGCATAAAACCAGCAAGACCTTTCAATTTGAATATTCAAAATAAATATATAAAAATGCAACCTGAAGTTATTCTTGGTAAAATAGGCATTGAAATATTTAACTCGAGAATATTTATATAATGGATATCAATATGAGTAATTCATAGACCTGCATGTAAAATAAAGTGATATTCAGATAAATAATTGAAATATTAATTTCCTGTATTATTTATCAGATAACACATAATAAAAGACAATCCATTAACTTTAGGTGCCAGAATAAAACCAAGAAATTTAACCAAAATGTGGGATAAAGAAAATGATAAAATAGTAAAACAATGAATTAAAAGCAAATAAAATAGAAAAAATTCATTTAAAAGGAAAGAGAGAAAAAACCATTATTTAATAAGCAAAACAAAGAGAGAATAAACTATGAAAGGAAAAAAAAACCTGATTGATAACAAATGTAAGTAAAATATAATGAGCTAGAGAATGAAACTGTATTGTCATTTAAAACAGAAGAGATTTAAAATCTTTGATCAGATTTTGTCTTCAGCATTTACAGTATTAGTGGTAAGAGAATTCCCTGGCCATCATAAACAGCTACACACTTGAACAAAATGTACATGAAAACTAATTTCAGGCATTGGAGAATGGCATAATGGGTAAGTTTGCATGAAATAATGGAAATACATGAGAAGAGATGCATTTTTATCTGGCCTTTCAGTGCTGCTTGTTTACCAGGGAGATACAGAGTACCAGCAGAGTCTTTTATAGCTGAAGAGGCAGATATTGGAGTTTCCACCAGATGAAGAAGTTGGAACATAGAAAATAGGGTATCAAAAGGAAGTGAACTGGATATCAGTATTGGGATTCTCTGTAGATCCTTAGCTGAAGACTGAGCTGTATATGTACTGATGGAGAAGCAACATACCATGAAAGGCTGCTGCAAGATTGAGAGCAGAACATAAATACCAGAATTCAATAAGTGCTGGGAGAAGCTGGATTTATGGACAATGCCCTGTATTAAATACCATGCCTTATGACTGAGGATAAAACAAAATAGATCTTCCTTAACAAAGAATAATGTAAAGTCTAAGAAGTTCAAAGGCATTGCCAGTAATTTATTGCTGTCCAGATAAAATCTTAATACTCCTGAATGACAATATAATCTAGATTTCCTACAATGTATCATGACAAAATACAGTTTATTATTTCAAAAATTACATAAGTCAAAGTAAGAAAATGTGAACCATATTAATGAAAAAATGTTAATAGAAACAGATTTCAAGATTAAACTAAAGTTTCAATTAGCAGCCAAGGACATTAAAACAACCATAAACATATGCTTAATAATTTAAAGAAGATGATTCAATGAGGAAGCATATGGAAAATCACAGCAGAAAAAAATTGCAGAATAAATAAAAAAAGAACAAATACAAATTCTAGAAAGAAAAGTAAAATATATGATAATGAAAAATGCTTTTATTACAATTGTTGAATAATATTATTATTAATAAACTGATAACTGTACTGCATAGATTATTTTAGGGTATACTGTGATGTTATACAGTTCTATGGTTTTTAAACATTTTTATTTTGTAGCATATATAAAACCTAAAATTTTGCATTTTAACCACTTGCAAATATAGAATTTAGTGGTGTTAATAGTCATCTTATTGTGCTACCATCACCATCATCCATTAACAAAACCTTTCCATCACACTAAACAAACCCTATAACAATTAATCATTGACTCCCCATGCCCAACTCCATCCCCAGCCCTGATCCTGGTAACCCATATACCAGTTTATGATTCTATGAATTTGCATATTCTCATGATTTCTTATCAGTGAGATCATACAATATTTAGATTTTTGGGTTTTCTTATTTGACTTAATATGATGTTTTTAATATGATGTCCTCAAATTCTTGCATGCTGTAGAACTTCATTCCTGTTAATGGTTGAATCCTATTCCATTGTATGTATATACCAATCTTGCTTATCCATTCATAAGATGATCGAGATTTGGGATCCTTCCATCTTTTTCCAATTGTAAATAGAGTCACCATGAACACCAGTGTGAAAATATCAGTTTGAGTGCATGATATCATAACTTTAGTGTATATGCCTGTAAGTGGGATGGCTAGGTCATATGCTATTTCTATACTTAGCCTTCTGAGGATCCTGCAAACTTTTCTACAGCAGCTGTACCAATATAAGTTTACCTTCACACCAACAATGAACAATTATTCCCATCTCTCCACATCATCTCCATCACTTGTTATTTTCTGTATTTAATAGTAGGCATCCTAGTGGATGTGAAATGGTATTTCGTTGCACTTTCAATTTTCATTGCCCTGCTGGTAATGATGTTGTGCATCTTTTAATGTGCTTATTGAACAATTATATCTTCTTTGAAAACATTGTGTTCAAGTTTTGCCCATATTTAAATTATGTTGTTTGTCTCTTTGTTGTCAAGTTATTGGAGTTTTTTAAATATTCTGGATAATAAGCACTTATCTGATATGTGATTTCCAAATATTTTCTAACATTCTGTAGATTTTCTTTTTGTTAATTTCAGATAAAGAATTTTGATTCACAAGAGTTTTTTATTTTCATGGAGCACATTTTATCTATTATTTGCTTTTGTTCCTCAGCTTTTCATTTCCCTTGATTGCCCTCTAGGAGTTTAGAGGAAAATTCCTTAGATTCCTTGTTTTCCCATTGTTAAAACCACAATATGTTTTTTTTTTTATAATAGATACTTTTTAATTTTTTTGTAAGATACTTAGATTACATAAATATTATGCAAAGAATATAGGGATTCCAATATGCCCCACTCTCCATACCTCCCACACCTGCCCATATAAACATCCTTTGTTAGTGCTGCACATTCATTGCAATTGCTAAATGCATCCTGGGGCTTTGCCACAGAGCATGGGCCATAGTTCACATTTTAGTCTGCACTCACTTCCACACAGTTCTGCATGCTATGTGATGATATAAAATGGCCTATATCTGTTATTGCAATATCATTCACTATACCCAAGTCCCAAAAAAGCCCTCGAATCACAGCTGTTTTACCCTCTCCCTGCCCCAATGGTCATTGCCTTCACATCAATGTTGTAATTTCTTCCATTTCTAGAATCACAATAATCTGTAGAAGAATACCAGTAAGTCCACTCTAGTCCATAGCTCTTCCCCTAATCCTGATGATTCTGGGATGGTGATGTC
>JAQZBX010081027.1:0-13731 GCA_029593785.1 Cabassous unicinctus | reverse complement strand
CCATAGCTCTTCCCCCAATCCTGAGGAGTCTGGAAAGGTGATGTCCACTCCACCTCCAAGTGAGAGTGGGCTTATATCCCATGGATATCATGGATGGGATTATCCTGCCTTCAGCTGCAGGCTCTCTCCATTCCCTGGGATGGCCATTGTCCATCATTGTCTCCTCACCAGGTGACTTGGATGAGTCCATTGAGTTGTAGAGTAGAAGTTGCAGCTCCACTGAGATTCCAGGCACCACTGGCACATGGGCAGGCCAGATGCTCCAGTCTCTGGAAGTACACCTACAAACTCCAGCCACACATATAGGTTTGAATAGAAAGGACTGATGGACCATGTGCAGGGAGGACTTATTTGAGTCCAACTCTGTCACTCTCAGGAGCACAAATTCCAAAGTAGAGCCCACTGATAAGGTGTCAATCTCTGGGGCAATTCCCCCTTATATAGGACCTGAGTGTCTCCAGAGCCCTCAGGAGCCCCTCTGTGTGGAGTGATATCCACTTTGGTGTTCTATGAAATCCTACTGAGGTGTGCATAAGTGTTACCTCTGGGATGAACTCCCAACTCTCTTTGAAGTCTCTTAGCCACATGAACTCATTTACTTTTACCTTTCCCCCTTTTATTCAAGGTCTTTTTCCAGTCATGTTTCCAGTTGGCACTTGGTATCAATCACTCATTGCCAGGGAGGCTCATCCCTGGGAGTCATGTCCCACATTGGGGGGAAGGTAATGCATTCATATTCTGAGTTTGTCTTAGACAGAGGCCACATATGAGCAACAAAGAGGCTCTCAGATGGCAACCCTTAGGCACCCCATAACAGTAGGCCATGTATCAATTACAAGAGCAAAGACTCATAAGGCTAGTCATCAATAAAAAGAACCCAACAGTGGGAACTTATCAAAATTAAATATATTTGCATCTCAAAGGACTTTGTAAAGGCATCCTACTCAATAGGAGAAAATACTTAGAAATTACACATCCACCAAGAGTCTAGTATCCCTGATACATAAAGAGATCCTACAATTCAGTAATAAAAAGAAATATGACCTTATTTTACAAATTGACAAAAGACCTGAAGAGACATTACTCTAAGGAAGAAATACAAATGCTGAAAAAAACACATAAAAATGTTCTACATAATTGGTGATTAGGGAAATGCAAATCAAAAGTACAATGAGATATCATTTCACACCTTCTAGAATGCCCACTATTAATAAAACAGAAAATCACAAATGTTGGAGAAGATGTGGAGAGAGAGGAATGCTTATGCACTATTTTTGGGAATATAGAATAGTACAGCCACTGTGGAAGTCTGGTGGTTCCTAAGGAAGTTGGATATAGATCTGCCATGTGATGCAGCAATACCATTGCTAGGTATATACCAAGAAGAACTGAGAACAGTGACACAAAGAGACATCTGCACACCAGTGTTCATAATGATGTTATTCACAATTGTCCAAAGATGGAAACAACCCAGATATCCATCAACTGACAAATGGATACACAAACTGTGGTATATACACATGATGGAATATTATGCAGCTGTAAGAAGAAATGAAGTCATGAAGCATATGACAATGTGGATGAACCCAGAAGACATTATGTTGAGTGAAGCAAGCCAGGCACAAAAGGACAAACATTGTATGATGTTGCTATTATGTAATAAGTAGGAGCAAACTCATGGAGTTAATATCTAGAATGTAAGTCACCAGAGAATAGAATGCTGTTAGAGATGGAAAGCTGAGGTTTAATCTGTGCAGAACTGGTAAAAAAGTTGTTTGTGAATGTTTGGAAATGAATATAAATGGTGAAAGCACATCATAGGATTTGTAACTAGTAGCACTTATATAGGGGTATGATAGTGGCTTGAATTTATTGATGTTTTCCTTTTTTGATGTAATTAAAATGCTCTAGGGAGAAGGAAGAACAGGTGTAATGTGGGGGCATTTTTGAGACTTGGGAATTGTTGTGAGTGACATTGCAATGATAGATACAGGCCATTATAAATTTTTCCATAATGTACAGAATTGTGTGGGAGAGACTGTAAACTACAATGTAAACTTTAATCCATGCTTAGTGGCAATGCTCTGAAATGTGTTCATCAACTGCAATGAATGTACCACACTACTGAAGGATGTTGTCAATGTGGGAAATGTGAGAGGTGTGGGGGGCAGGGTATATGGAAATCCTCTATATTTTTTATGTAATATTTTTGTAACCTAAGTATCTTTTTTTAAAAAAAGTAAGTGTAATATGGTGGCATTTTGGGGACATTGGAATTGTCCTGAATGATACAGATATAGGCCAATATATATCTTGCCATAACTCACAAAAAATGTGTGGAAGAGATTTTAAAATATGATGTAAACTATAATACACACTTAGTGGCAATGCTCCAAAATGTGTTCATCAATTTTAACAAATATACCACACTAATAAAGGATGTTGCTAATGTAGGAGAGTGTAGGAGTAACAGGAAGTGAGGTGTATTGGAAACCTCTGTACTTTTTATGTAACATTTATGTAATATAAATATCTTTTTTTAAAATGCTCTAATATTGATGGAAGTGATGAATGCACAATCCTGTGATTATAACATATGCCATTGATTTTACACTTTAGATAAATTGTAAGGTTTATTAACAAAAAATATAATTGGGTGGGCTGGGGGAAAAACACACCAAATGTAAGATATGGACTACAGTTAGTAGTAATACTTGATGATGCTTTTCCATAATTTGTTACAAATATTTCACAACGATGCAATATATTGTTGATGGGGTAAGGTATTAGAGCTCTGTATGATATTATGCATGTACTTTTCTGTACACTTATTGTTTATTGTATGAGTGATATACTTCATATATATATAAAAACCCATAACCATGCTGAATCTCTGAGCAACAATAATCCAAACAACTTGGTGCATGTTACAGAAGACCAAGCATTTCCCCAAGTTAAGCCAAATTGGAATCCAAATAAGCAGTCAGACAGGACCAAATTGAATCATTAAGCTATATTATTGCAGGTCTTAGAAAAGGAGTGTCCAAAGGAACCTTCATAAAAGCAAATAGTTCAAGACCCTGATGAAAACCAGTCTAATTAGAGCAACTGTTCAAGACCTATAGGCAGTACACTGATTTAGACCCAGAGGAACCCACTAACCTGTGCACTGTTAAGTATACTTAATGTGCTCATGATATAAGGAGAAAACTCCAGAAATTAGAAGGGGAACTGGACATGCCTATGCCACAATTAGTAGAGATTGTGTTTAAGATTTTTCACAACTCAGAGTTCACCCATAAGAAGCAGTGAAAGAAACATACTACCTACAAAGCCAGCCTCATAGGAGCAGCTATCAGCAAGAACATCAGAGACCCACAGACCTGAGATGAGGGAAACCTTCCATGGGAAGGTCAGTGAAGAGTTAGAACTCCAGGACCCCCCAGGAACATAATTATGTTCCCAGGATTGCACTTACTATAAAGAGGAGGGACACTAGAAGCAGTTATGCTTGAGCCTCCCTGGGAAGGAAGGGCCAGGATATCCCACCTAGCAACCCAACTCCCATAGTTAGCAGGGGATGAAGACAGCAACCTGGTGTGATGGGGCCTGGGAGCACCTTCCACTGGTCAGGAAACCATTCTGATCACACAACGAACCTTGTGTCTCATTTCAAGTGGGTAAGAAATTAGTTGACTTATTCAGGTTTAAACCAGAGGCTAATTAAAAAAAACTCATAAATCAATCCCTATCATTGACATTTGGGGGACTAAAAAGTATAAACAATTCTCAGAAACATTGCAATGTCAGATTGGAGAGACTCATCTGTCTCATTAGATTTCACTGCATGCCTGAATGTCCAATTCTCCTTCTCAGTCAACACTCTCCAAATTAAAAGCTTCACTTTGATTTTCACCAAGTGAAGTGAACTTACAGGTCCCAGCCATACACCCCTGTGCCTTCCCAGCAACCCTGCTGGAAATAGCTGAGGACACTGAGAAGTTTGAAGTACCCAAAGAGAAAAAGCAACAGGTTCAAGCTGAGGTATGGCCTAATGGAAGACCCTCAGAAGGAACACAGAAAGTCAAGGTAAGACTGTGGCCAAACACCACCCCACCACATCTAAAACAGAATCCACTCATACAGGAGGTTACAGCCAGCATCTCACCCTAATCAAGAAATTTCTCAAGTGTGGACTAATTAGACCCTGTTAACCAGAATTTAATACCCCTATCTTACCAGTGCTTAAACCAGGTAGTCAGGGTTGTAGATCTGTACAAGATTTGAGAGCTATTCATCAGATAGTGGAGGATGTCTATCAATGGTGCCCAATCCCTACACACTGTTAATATTACTAACACATACACCTGATTCACAGGCCTGGACTTAAAAGATGCTTTCTTTTGCATCCTGCTAGAGAAGGAATCACAGAGACACTTTGCTTTGGAATGGGAAGATCCCAAAAATTGAATGAAGCAACAGTATTGTTGGAGTGTGCTGCCACAAGTGTTTAAGAATTTTCTGACCTTTTTGGGGCAAGCCCAATCCAGGAATCTGCAGGTGGTGCAACTCCAAGAAGGATTCTTCCTTCAATATGTAAATGACATAGCAAAACACAAGAAGCCACAGATGAAAGCATAGTAATAATGTTACAGAGACTAGGTGAAAAAGGATATAAGTGTCAGAAAAGATGGCCCAAGATACACAAACTCATGTTAAATATCTTGAAGTTTTGATGCTCCCCTAAGGAATTGGAATTGGCAGTCATTCATTGCAGGGGACACCAAACTTCCAATAGCAGGGAAGTAAACACAATTGTTTAGCTGATAAAGCCACTAAATTAGCTGCAAGGAGAATAGAACCAACTCTTATTACACCCCTCCACACTGAAAGACTTGACCACCAATTAATACCCCAGAGTTGATGAGACCCTTGTGTAAAGCCATTTGGAAAACCCCAATACTGGAAAAAAGTTTTAGTCAGAGCAAAAGAGTGGGGATAGGGAAGTGGATGTGGCTCAAGCAATTGAGTTCCTGTCTAACATATGGGAGGCCCTGGATTCAGTTCCCAGGGCCTCCTGGTGAGGGCAAGCTGGCCTGAACAGATTGAGAGCTGACATGCCCATGGAGAGCTGAAGGCCCACACCCATGCCCACAGAGAGCTGGCACAGAAAGATGATGCAACAAAGGGAGACAAGCAGACACAGTGGAAACATGCAGTGAACAGAAACAGAGAGCAGACAGCAAGCACAAATGACAAGGTGGGGAGTAAATAAATAAATAAATAAATGGGGATGTACTCAAGCCACATACAATGGCTGGTTGAAAAGAGTCCCTGGCAGAACCTTGGGAAGACTACCACAAATTATTCATACTTGAAAGCCTAGGGAAACCCATTACCTCTTATTTCCATAGACTTATTATTGACATGAAACTGTTCCAGTGGATAAGTCAATTCCTCAGAGGACCAATCTATGCAGTAAATGATCAGTGTATAACTTGTGCTCAAATTAACCCTAAAACTCAGCCTGGAGCCTTCAACAAAGGAGTGCAATACAGAAGACTAGGATGAGGAGAGGACTTACAAACTGACTTTACTGTAATGCCAAGAGCTGCTGAGAACTTCACATATTTGCTACTGTTTGTAGACACTTTCACTAATTGGGTAAAAGCCTGCCCATGCCAAATGGAAAAAGCTTGAGAAGTAGTCAAAGTCTTGCTTAAAGATGTCATTCTAAGTTTTGGACTTCCTATTTATATATAAAGTGACAATAGAGTGGCCTTTGTTTCTAAAATGACTAAAGATGTGCCTGGGCTGTTATAGATTGGCACTTGCATTCTCCCTGAAGATCTCAATCCACTAGGAAGACTGAGTAAATGAATCCCACCTTAGAAGAAGCCATTGCCAAGGTTTACTTAGAAAATTGCCTCGAGTGGGATAAAGTCCTGCCAATTACCCAACTGAGGGTTAAGGTCATGCCCAAAGAAGATTTCAATTAAGTCCTTATGAAATGTCTTAGAGAAGACCATTTCTTAAAATTGAATAGGGGAGCAATGTAGCTTGGTGGTTGAGTGCCTACCTCCCATGCATGAGGTCCCAGGTTCAATCTCTGGTTCCTCCTTAAAAAAAGAAACATTCCATGCAAGGAATTTGCACATGACTTGGAGGTGACTGAAAACCAGAGGAGAGGAAGGATGCAGGGAGCATCTGTGTTTGGAGAATCAGCATTTCCCCAGGTGCTGTGGGTGTGCACATGGTGGAACCCCTGATAAAACTGGGGATGGACATACAGACACTGACTATTATAATTATGTAAATTGATGTTCAATATAAAATGGTACTCATCAAACTCAGTTTTATAATTTATTACATAGAAAAGTATAATGTGAATTGGAAGATAAGAAATTCATCTGCATTTGGTGAGCAGTTGACTGAACTTAGCAAGATTTTGTGTAAAGGACCACCCAGGGGACTTACATCTTGTTTAAGCTTTCTTATCCTGAGAAAAGAGATTTTGCTCCATGGAGCTCACTAAAGGTAATTATTATGGAGACTGTTCTCTTGGACTTTGAATATTAAATGTCATTGTAAATAAGTTTTTAAATTTTGTTCAATGTTAATAAAGTTTTTCAAATAAAATGCTGTACAGGTGTTTTGGATTCTAAACATAGGGGATCTTTTTAAGAAATTATTCATCAGATTTCATTTTCCTGAGAGAAAAGAGGAGCTTGGTAATACAGTTGTGTCTATGGGCCCATATCTTATTAGATATATGGACTCTCAGTTAAAGCCCAGCCCTGCTGCATCAAAATATGCATATTATTAATAATAATACCCCAGTTAATATTTATGCCAATTGAAGTCAAATAAGTAGTGCATGTGGACTGATTCTCAGTTTAATTCACATTGGAATCTCCTGGTAAGCTTCAAAATATGTTGAATCTAAGTTATTCACTTATTGGCATACAATTTTTCAAATATCCTCTTATGATGCTCTTTATTTCTGTGGGATCAGTGGTGATATCCCTTCTTTCAGTTTTTACTTTACGTATTTGCATCTTCACTCTTCTTTTTGTTAGTCTAGCTAAGGGCTTGTCAATTTTATTAATCTCAAAAAATAAATTGCCTTTGTTAATTTTTCCAAGTGTTTTTTATTCTTAACTTCATTTAGCACTGCTCCAATCTTTGATATTTCCTTTTTCCTGCTTGCTTTGGGATAAGTTTTTTCTTTGTTTTCTAGTTCCTCTTGGTGTGCAGTTAGTCTTTGATTTTAGCTCTTTCTTCTTTTCTAAGATAGGCATTTATGGCTGTAAATTTCCATCTCAGCACTGCTTTTCCTGCATACCATATGTTTTGATATGTTGTGTCCTCATTTTCATTCATTCCAAGGTAGTTACTGATTTCTTTTGCAGTTTCATTTCTGACTCACTAACTATCTAAGAGTGTGTTAATTAATTTACATATTTTGTGCCCATTCTCATTCTCATTCCCTTACTAATTTCCAGTTTCATTTCATTGTGTTCAGAGTAATTACTTTGTATAATTTCAATCTTTCTGAACTCATTTAAAAGGAAAAACTTCTAGCAGTTTACATTGATGAAATAAGAAATTGATGAAATCAATAGAGCAATCACAAGTAACAAGATCGAATTAGTCATCAAAAACCTTCCAACTAAGAAGAGTCAAGGACCAGATGGCTTCACAGGTGAATTCTACCAATCATTCTGGAAAAAGTTAACACCAATCTTACTTTCACTCATCCAAAAAATAGAAGTGGAGGGAACATTGCTTAACTCATTCTATGATCCCAACATCACCCTAATACCAAAGCCACATAAAGACTCCACAAGAAAAGAAAACTATAGATCAATCTCTCTAATGAACCTGAATGTTAAAATCCTCAACAAAATCCTTGTTAATTGCCAAAATATCAAATGAATTATACACCATGACCAAGTGGGTTTCATCCCTGTTATGCAAGGATGCTTTAACATAAGAAAATCAATCAATGTAATACATGGCATTAACAGATGGAAAGCAAAAAAAATCACATAATAATCTCTATTTATGCAGAAAAATCATTTGACAAAATACAGTATCCTTTCTTGACAAAAACACTTCAAAAGATAGGAATAGAAGGAAACTTACTCAACTTGATAAAGGGTATATATGAAAAATCCACAGCTAACATCATAGTCAATGGTGAATTGCTAATGCCTTTCTCTTAAAATCTGGATCAAGAAAAGGATGCTTACAGTCAATGTTCCTATTTAACATTGTGATAGAAGTACTTGCTTGAGCACTTAGGCAAGAAAAAAATATAAAAGTCACCCAAACTGGGAAGGAAGAAGTAAAAATTTCACTATTTGAAGATGACATGATCCTATACATAGAAAGCCCTGAAAAATCTACAGCAAATCTTCTAGAGCTGATAAATGAGTTCAGTAAACTGGTAGGATATAAGGTCAACACACAAAACTCAGTAGCATTCCCATATACCAATAATTAACAATCTGAGGAGGAAATCAAGAAAAAATTCCATTTACAATAGAAACTAAAGAAACAAATACTTAGGAAAAAACTTAACTAGAGATGTGAAGGACTTATTCACAGAAAACTGCACAACATTTTTTAAAGGAAATCAAAGAGGACCTAAATTAATGGAACAATATTCCCTGTTCATGGATTGGAAGACCAGATCTCATTAAGATGTCTGCCCTTCTCACATTGATTTACAGATTCAATGCAATCCCAATAAAAACTACAACATTTTTACTGAATTGGAAAAGTTAATTATGAAATTTATTTGGAAGGGCAAGAGCCCCAAATAACCAAAAACATATTGAAAAATAAAAAGAAAATTGGAAGAATCATGTTACCTGACATTAAAGCATACTATAAAGGTATAGTGGCCAAAATTGGAATTGGCACAAGGGTAGACATGCTGACCAATGGAGCCAAACTGAGAGTTTTGATAGAAATTCTCACATAGACAGTCGATTGATATTTGGCAGGGCAATCAAGTCCACTCAAATGGGACAGAATGGCATCTACACCAAATGGTGGTTGGAGAACTGGATAGCCATATCCAAAATAATGAGAGAAGTTCATCATCTCACACACTATACAAAAATTAACTCAATATGGATCAAAGAAATAAATATAAAAACCAAGACCATAAAGCTCCTAGATGATAATGTAGGGAAGCATCTACAAGATCTTGTAGTAGCAAATGGTTTCACAAACTTTACACCCAAAGCTCAAGCAACAGATGAAAACATAGATATATGGTTAAATTGAAAATTTTTTGTGCTTCTAAGTAGTTTGTCAAAAAAGTGAAAAGGTAGCCTACTCAATGGGAGTTAGTATTTGGTAACCATTTATCTGATAACGGTCAAATATCCAGCACATATAAAGAAATCCTGCATCTCAAAAATGAAAATACAAACAGACCATTTTTAAAATAGGCAAGTGATTTGAATTGACACTTCTCCAAAGAAGAAATATAAATCGATAAAAAGCCCATGAAAAAATGCTCAACATCACTAGCTATTAGGAAAATACAAATCAAAACTATAATGAGATATCATCTTCTACCCATTAGACTGGAGGCTATTTAAAAAAAAAAACAGAAAATGACAAGTGTTGGAGAGGATATGGAGGAAAGGGATCACTCATCCACTGCCAGTGGGAATGTAGAATAGTTTAGCCATTGTGGAGGACAGCTTGGCAGTTCCTCAGAAAGTTAACTATAGATCTGCCATATGATCCAGCAATCCCACTTTTGGGTATATAACCAGAAGAATTGAAAGCAGGGACACAAACAGATATGTGCACACTGAATGGTCATGTGACATTATTCACTATTGCCAAAAGTTGGAAGCAACCTAAGTGTCCATCAACAGATGAATGGATAAGAAATTTGAAGTATATACATATAATGGAATATTACTCAACAGAAGAAATGCAGTATTAACACATGGGACAACCTGGATGAATCTTGAAGACCTTATCTTGAGTGAAGTAAGCCAATCATTGAAGGACAAATATTACATGACCTCACTGATACGACTTAAGCAAATTGAGCAGACTCCCAGAGCCAGAGTCTGGAAGACAGGTTATCAGGAGACAGAAAGGGAGTAGAGTGTGGTGAGTTGAAGCTCAACATGGGCAAGACCTATGATATTGTGGAAAGGGGTGGTTGGGCAGTCGATACAGTGACAGTGATGCAGTGAAGTGATTGGGTTCAACAGTGCTGGAATGTGAGGGTGAATAGTGTGGGATGTTGGGATATCCATGGAATTGGGTGAGAGCTAGAGGAAGGCACAAGTGAACTCTGGGGATTTGTAGTTCTGTGGTTAAAACTATAATGGTGGGAATGTTCTTTTGGCAAATATGGCAGGGGAGGTTTACTGGTGCAGGGTTTTTCATTTTTGGGGGGATATGCAGGATAAAGCACACCTGGGGTATGTTTCTATGGAATATGAAAGTGTTCCTCTTGTCATAGTGTGTTATCTCAGTGGGTGGAGACCCACACAATAAACATGAAAATATTAGACTCTCATCCTGGGAAGTCCTTCTATGTTCTCAATTAGACAGGGAGGAATCCCTCAAGGACATGGGTAGTGCCTAATAAAAGAAAACAGACCAATATGACAAACTTTCTATATTATTGCATGTAACAATGAACCTTATTCTTCAGAAATTGAAGCCTAGTGGTTACCCTAGATTCTGAGGGGAAGGGGAAGGAAGAATAGCATAGATGGTACATATGGCATTTTTAGGGCATTGGAATTGTTCTGCATGATCATTCAATGATAGATATAGGCCATTTTAAATTTTGCTAAAACCTATAAAACTCTATGGTGCAAAACGTAAACCAAAATGAAAATCAGTGACCATAGTTATTAGCAATGCTACAATATTTGTACATCAATTATAACAAATGTATCATCCATATGTAAAATGTTAATAAAAGGCATGAGTAGGAGATGGGGAGGGGGCTGGGTATAGGGGAATCCTCTATATTTTCTTTGTGACTTTTCTATAATCTAAAGTTTCTCTGAAGAGAAAGCAGATGAAACATAACAGTAAAGTCATAAAAGTAGAATGCTTCCTAAGGCCTCTGTAAGAATAGGAAGAAGGGGCACAATTCAGCTTTGTAGTTTCAGTCCAAAACTGACCCCAGGAGCTGTTCAGTCTGTCTCCCAAGGGGTATATCAACTCTCCAACCCTATGTCATAATAGTGTCTACCTTGATTCTCTCTCTCTCTCCCACAAGACATCACACTGGTTCATTATATTGATGATATCATGCTGATTGGACTTAGTGAACAAGATGTGGCAATGATTCTAGACTTATTGGTCAGAGATTTGTGTGAGAGTTGATGGGAGATAAATCCAACAAAAATACAATGGACTTCCACCTTGGTGAAATTTCTAGGTGTCCAGTGGTGTGGGGAATGTCAAGCTATCTGTTCTAAAGTGAAGGGTAAGCTGTTGCATTTGACTCCTTTTCTAACCAAAAAAGAGGCACAATGCTTAATTGATTTCTTTGGATTTTGGAGACAATATATTCCTCATATTGGTGTGCTACTCTGACTCATTTACTAAGTCAGCAGAAAAGCTCCTAGTTTTGAGTGAGTACTGGAACAAGAAGAGGCTTTGCACCATGTCTAGGATGCTATGCAAACTGCACTGTCACTTGTTCCATATGATCCAGCATATCCAATGGTGCAGGAAGTTTTAGTGGAAAATAGGTATGCCATCTGAAGGTTTTGTCAGTCCCCTGTAGGAGAATCACAATGCAGACCCTTAGGATTTTGGAGCAAAGCCGTGCCATATTCTGCAGATAGCAACTCTCCTTTTGATAAAAGATTTTGGCCGCTACTGGGCCTTAATAAGACTGCATGTTTAAGCTGGGCCACCAATCATGAGGTGGGTATTGTCTGACCCACCAAACCATAATGTTGGGCATGAATAGCAGTACTCTATCATAAAGTGGAAGTGGTATATCTGAGATAGGTCTTGAGCAGATCCTAAAGGCACGAGTAAGTTGTCTGTGGAAGTGGGCCAAAGACTGATGGTCACCACTCCTGCCACATTACCTTCTCTTTCCCAGCACACAGTTATGTCCTCTTGGGGAGTTCCTTAAAATCAGTTGATGGAGGAAAAGAAAACTTTCAGCTGCTTTACAGATGGTTCTGCATGATATGCAGGTACCACCCAAAAGTGGACTGCAGCACTGCAGCCTCTTTCTGGGACATCCCTGAAGGATAGGGGTGGGGCAAATCTTCCCAGTGGGCAGAACTGTGAACAGTGTACCTGTTTGTTCATTTTTCTTGGAAGGAGAACTGGCCAGAGGTGCAATTGTACAGTGATTCATTGGCTGTTGCCAATGGTTTGGTTAGATGGTCAAGAACTTGGAAGGTACATGATTGGAAAATTGGTGAACAAGAGGTCTGGGGAAGAGGAAGGTGGATAGAGTTTTCTGATGGGGCAAAAAATCATGAAAGTATTAGTGTCCCATGTGAATGTTCAGCAGAGGGTGACTTCAGCAGAAGAAGATTTTAATAATCAAGTGGATAAGATGACCTGCTCTGTGGTTAACACTCAGCCACTTTCCCCAGTCATTCCTTTCATTGCCCAATTGGACTCATGAAAAACTGGCGATGGTGGTAGGAATGGAGTTTATGCATGTACTCAGCAACACAGACTTCTCTTCACCAAGACTCATAGGGTTTCAGTCACTGCTCACTATTCAATCTGCCAGCAGGAGAGACCCACATTCAGTCCCCTATATGACACCATTCCCCAAGGTGATCAGCCTGCTTCCTGGTGGCAGGTTGATTACATTGGCCCACTTACATAATGGAAGTTGAAGCAATTTGTTCTAACTGGAAATGTCACATCCTCCAGATACAGGTTTGCCTTTACTGTATACAATGCTTCTTCCAAAACTACCACCTGTGGACTTACCAGATGTCTTATCCATAACTATGATATTCCACACAGCATTGCTTCTGATCAAGGAACTCACTTCACAGCAAATGATTTGCAGGAATTGGTACATGCCCATGGAATTCACTGTTTTTACCATGTTCCCCATCATCCTGAAGCAGCTGGATTGATAGAACAGTTCAATGGCCATTTGAAGACTCAATTATTGTACCAACTATGTGGCCATACCTTGCAGGGCTTGGGCAATGTTCTCCAGTAGGCTGTGTATGATTTAAATCAGCATCCCCACTAAGGTGCTCTTTCTCCCATTACCAGGATTCATGGGTTCAGGAATTGAGCAGTGCAAATGGGAGTGGTACCACTCATTCTTAACCTTAGTGATCCACTAGGAAAATTTTTGCTTCTTGCCCCTTCATCCTTAAGCTTTGCTGGTCTACAAGTCTTAGGTCCAGAAGGAGTGCTAACATCAGGGAACACAACAATGATTCCATTGATCAGCAAGTTAAGACTACCACCTGGCCACTTTGGGGTCCTTGTGCTTCTCAGTTAACAGGCAAAGAAGGGATTTAATGTACTGGATGGGGGATTGATCATACACAATGGAGATAAAGAATAGTTTGCCTGGAATGCAGGAGATCCCCTAGGATATCCCCATGCCTTGGGATTAAAGTCAAAGGAAAATGTGGCGGCCATTAACGGAGGTGCTTAGCTCTCATCTAAACCAAAAACGTGACAAGGTCCGTGGCTGGTCAAGAAGGGATCAAGGATACC
>JAQZBX010081026.1:0-13736 GCA_029593785.1 Cabassous unicinctus | reverse complement strand
ACATATTTTTTTATTTCCTCTATTATTCTATGCTTTGCTGTTCTTAGTCTTTCAATTTAACTTCATCATGTTTGCTACATGAAAGGATCAATCACTTTTATAGCTTTTAACACAATATTTCATGCTCCTGATTTTTCCATTCATTAATTTACACAAATTAATTTGTTGTTATTTCAACACAAACTTTATTTTTCCTTCTTTCTTTGGCTTCTTGACTGTTATAGTGATAATTTTAATTTTATTTTATATTTAGATCAGCATATTCAAAGTTAACTTGTATCATTTTGCATACAATTAATTAAATTTAACACATGTGTATATTCTTATATCTTTCATTACTATAGGATAAAGATCAGTTCCATCATATGAAATAAACTATAAATAAATTTAAATAAATAAAATTTATTTATAGTTTATTTCATAAATAGCATTGAAACTATAAATCAGTTTGGGTAAAATTGACACCTTCATGATATTTAGTCTTCCAATACATGAACATGGAATGCTTTTTAATTTCTTTAGGTCTTCACTGATTTCTCTTAACATTGTTTTGTAGGTAACATAGGTCCTGTACTTCTTTGGTTAAATGATTCCTAGGTATTTGAGTCTTTTTGCTGCTATTGTAAATTGAATTTTTCCACTGATTTCCTCCTCAGATTGTTCAATAATAGTGTACAAAAACATTAGTGATTTTTGCTTGTTGATCTTGTATTCTGCCACTTTGCTGAACTCATTTGTTAGCTCAAGTATCTTTGTCATAGACATTTCAGAATTTTCTAAATATAGGATCTTGTCATCTGCAAATAGTGAGAGTTTTACTTCCTCTTTTCCTATTTGGGTGCTTTGTTCCCTTGTTTAAATATTCTAGCTAAAACTTCTAGTACAATTTTGAATAACAATGGTGACATAGGCATCCTTGTCTTGTTCCTATTCTTAGAGGAAAGTTTTCAACCTTTCCCCATTGAGTATGATGTTGGCTGTGGGTTTTTCATATATGCTTTTTATCATATTGAGGAATTTTCCATTTATTCCTATATTTTGAAGCTTTTTTATCAAGAAAGGATGCTTAAAAAAAAAGAAAGGATGTTGGGTTTTATCAAATATATTTTCTGCATATATTGAGTTGATCATGTGTTTTTTTCCCCTTCAATTTGTTAATGCAATGTATTACATTCATTAATTTTCTTATGTTGAAACAGCGTTGCATATTAGGAATAAATCCTACTTGGTCATGATGTCTAAGTCTTTTGCTATGCTGCTGGATTTGATTTGCAAGTATTTTGTTGAGAATTTTTGTATCTGCATTCATTAGAGAGATTAATCTGTAATTTACTTGTAGTGTCTTTATTTGGATTTGGTATTATGCTGATGTTGGTGTCATAAAATTTGTTGGATATTTTTCCCTCCTCTTGAATTTTTTTGAAGGGTTTAAACAGTATTGGTATTAATTATTGAAATACTTGGCAGAATTCACCTATGAAGCCATCTGGTCTTGGACTTTTCTTTGTTGGGAGATTTTTGATGATGGATTCAATCTATTTAAATGAGATTTATTTAAGTTCTTATATTTCTTGGAGCATCAGTGTAGGTTGTTTGTGCATTTCTAGGAATGTGTCCATTTCATCTAGGTTTTCTAATGTGTTGGCATACAGTTTCTTCTAATATTCTCTTATCTTTTTTATTTCTGTGGAGTCATTTTTAATTCCCCCCCTTTCATTTCTGATTGTACTTATTGGCATCTTCTCTCTTTTTCTTTGTTAGTCTATCTAGGGTTTTATCGATTTTATTGATTTTCTCAAAGAACCACCTTTTGGTTTTCTTGATTCTTTTTTTGTTGTTGTTGTTTGTTTTTTGTTCTTAATTTCATTTATTTCTGCTCTAATCTTTATTATTTCTTTCCTTCTGCTTGCTTTGGGATTGGTTTGTTGTTATTTTTCTTGTTTCTCAAGTTGTTCAGTTAGATCTTTGATTTTAGTACTTTCTTCTTTTTTAATATAGGTGTTTAGGACTAAAAATTTCCCTTTCCAGACTGCCTTCTCTGTATCCCATAAGTTTTGATAAGTTGTGTTTCCTGTTTCCATTTGTCTCAATATATTTACTAATTTCACTTGCATTTTCTTCATTGACTTACAGATTATTTAAGAGTGTTTTGTTTAGCCTCCACACATTTGTGAATTTACCTCTTTCCTGTCTATTATTGATTTCCAGTTTCATTCCATTATGATCTAAGAAGGTGCTTTGTATAATTTCAATCTTTTTATATTTATTGAAAGCTTCATTGTGACTTAACATGTGATCTATTATGGAGAAAGATCCATGTGCACTTGTAAAGAATGTATAACCCACAGAGTTTGGGTGCAATGTTCTATATATGTTTGTTCTCACTCATTTATCATATTTTTTAAGTTATCTGATTCCTAGTTTATCTTCTGTCTAGTTGTTCTTTCTAATGATGTGAGTGGTGTGTTGAAGTCTTCAGCAACTATTGTATAGATGTCTATTTCTCCCTTCAGGTTGCCAGAGATTGCCTCATATATTTTGGGGAACCCTGGTTAGATGCATAGATATTTATGACAGTTATATCTTCCTGGTGGATTGCCCCATTTACTAATATATAATGGCCTTCTGTATCTTTTATAACATTTTTGCATTTATAGTCTTTTGTTAATATAGCATTTATAGTCTTTTGTTAGTATAGCTACCCCTGCTCTTTTTTGATTATTTGCATGAAGTGTCTTTTTCTGACCTTTCACTTTCAGCCAGTTTGTATCCCTGGGTCCAAGGTGAGTCTCTTGTAAGCAGTATATAGATAGCTCATGGTTTTTTATATCCATTCTGTAAGCCTATATCTTAATTGAGGAGTTTAATCCATTCACATCCAATGATATTACTGTAAATGTATTATTTACTTTCACCATTTTATTCTTTGGTTTTCATATGACATATCTTATTTTCATCTGTCTTTTTACTCCTTTGATTATCCTTTCTGCTATTCTTTCTTCTATACTTTCCTCCAAGCCTCTCTCTCCTGTATTTTTCTTTCAGGCTATAGGGCTTCTTTTAATATTTCCTGCAAAAGTGGATTATTTTTTAAGAACTCTCTTAGTTTCTGTTTACTCGTGAATATTTTAACTCACCTTCATATTTGAAGTTCTATTTTGCTGGATAAATAATTCTGAACTGGCAATTTTTCACTTTCATTATCTTAATTGTATCCACTGTCTTCTTGCCTCCATGATTTCTGATGAGAAATCTGTACCAAGTCTTACTGGGATCCCTTTTCTGTGCTGGATTGTTTCACCATTGCTGTTCTCAGAATTTTCTTTTTGTCTTTGATGTTTGACCTTCTGGGTAGTATGAGTCTTGGAGTAGGTCTATTCAGATTTACTCTGATAGGGATATGCTGTGCTTCTTGGACATGTAAATTCATTTCTTTCACGAGATTGGGAAATTTTCAGCTATGATTTCCCCAACTAATTTTTTCTGCCTCTTTTCTCTTCTCCTTCTGGAAATCCTGTGATATGTATGTTGCTGTGTTTTGTATTGTAATTCAAATCTCTGAGCCCCTGTTCCATTTTTTCCATTCTTTCCTCTCTCTGTTTTTTTCTGTCTTCAATTTCAACTGTTTTGTCTTTGCTATCATTTATTCTTTCTTCTATCATTTTGAGTCTGCTGTTGAATGCCTCTAATATGTTTTTGATCTCACCTACTGTGTCTTTCATTCCCATGATCTTACTTTTTTATTCTGGTTTTCAAATTCTTCTTTGTGTTTGCTCAATGTCTTCTTTTTTAAGATTTGTTTTACTTATTTCTCCCCACCCCACCCCCACTGTTTTGAGGTCACTGTCTGTTCATTGTCTGCATCTCTTCCTTTTAGGAGACATCAGGAATCAAACCTGGGGCCTCCCAGTGGGAGGGAGGCACCTAATCACTTGAGCCACTCCCTGCTTTGTTGTGTCTCTCATTTTCTTTTCCTCCTTGTGTCTCTTGTTGTGTCATCTTGTTGCATCAGCTGGCCACACCATCCCATCATGTCAGCTTGTTGTCTTGCTCCTTTTCTTTAGGAGGCACTGGGAACTGAACTAGGACCTCCCATGTGGTAGGCAGGAGCTCAATTGTTTCAGCCACAACTGCTACCCTCAATGTCTTCTTGATGTCATTAATATCTTTAGCCATATTGTCTTTCAACTCATTAATTTGACTTTGAAAATTTGTGTGAATCTCATTAATTAGTTGTCTCAAATCCTGCATCTCTTCTGGGGCTCTGATATATTCCTTTTCTTGGGCCATGTCTTCCATTTTCTTAGTATAGCTCATAATTTTTTGCTGATGTCTAGGCATCTGATTAGGATTGTGAGTTTACTTAGATGCTCAATTTCTCTTTCTTTTATAGGGATTTAGTTGTGGGAGGCTGTGTGTTGCTACTGTTCTTTGATTCTTGCTTCAATCTTGGTCCTTAGGAACACCCCTGTTAGTTGTTCAATACAGGACTCAGTCCAGTAATAAGTTGCAGACCCACCTCCTAGGGCCTTGGGGAGGGAGGCTATAGAGGCTGGAAAAAGCCTCTTACTCATTTACTTTTAATTTCCTCACATGAACTTCCATGGTCTGCCAGCAGATGGTGAACATTGGCAGCCCTCTCAGTTCAATGCCTGGTTGGTGTGTGTTTGCTGCAACAGGGACAGAATCAATGTGATATAGTTTCTTTCCTGGAGGCTAAGAGCCTTATAATTCAAATTTTCTCAGAGATAGTTCTCCAACCTTCACTGGCAGCCTCCTCCCTTTTCCTGAGTAGGAAATAATTCCATTCCTTTCTGCATCCTCAACAAACAGTTCTGGTTAGTAGACAGGGAGATTGAATGGGTTAATCTCTTTAGTCCTGGATCTCTTTTGTCTCAAGGTGGCTCCCAAGGCAAACAATGGTGCAGCCCCACCTGGCCTGGAAGGGCTTGTGGGGCACAGCAGACCAAATTTGTGGGTCAAAAGTTGAGTCAGGCTTAGACTGTGTCTTTCTTCCTCCCCTTTCCTGGGGAGGTAGATCCCTGGGGCCCCCTTTGTAGTCTCCAGCCTAGAGGCCTGAGTATTCAAAAATGTATTTAATGTGGAAGAGGTTGCCAACAGTAGCAGCTGCCATTTTTAACTCACAGTTTTGCCATCATAATTCTTTTCCTTTGCCCCTCTCTCTTCTGAGCAGTGTCCAGCCTTCTCCTGGTGTACTAAACCCTAGAAGATTTTTTTCCAGGCCATATGCCTGATGTCTAGCTAGTTTTTGGGAAAGAAGAGAGTCCCATGTTTTTCTAGTCCATTATCTCCTGGAAGTCTGTCATAAATCTATAACATTTTTAAAGCATTAGTATCAATTGGTATACTGATGCAAAACTAAAATTTGATTCTCTCTCTGTTAAAGTGATAACATTTCTTAAATCATTAATCTGTTTTAGTAGAAAGTTATAATAAGTTTCCGCCTGACTAATCAGTATACAAAGCAGAAAGTCTGTTTTATCAGAATAGCTTCATGTACTTTAACCTAATCATGTCCTTTGTGTTTTAAGAAAACAAGTCTTCTCACTTTTAAAAGAGCATAATATTCAAACCTGATAACTTTTAACATTTTGCTTTCTCAAAGTCAAATCCTAAAAAGCATCTTTTTATTTCATACTATTGGAAAAGATTCGTTCTTTCACCTTGAAAAAAAAGTGAAATAATAGAATAGTTAAGTTCATTTAATAGGTTATAAGATAAATGAAAAATATTTAGAAAATGTTATAAAATTAAGTTTTTTTTAAACCTTGTCGTAGACAAAGTTGTACGGTTAACAATGTTCATATATGTACTTAAAGATTGTATAAAATTCCTAGAAATTTAACAATATTTTCTGCATATTAGATAATAATATAATGTTGCTAATCATGGTTTGAATTATATTTTAAAATGTTATATGCCACAGAGACAATCTCTACATGTGGAAGTTAAGAGGTGGATGCTTTGGCTTATATTCACTTGATTTGTCCCATCTCCACTGACAAAGCAGCCTATTTCTACATTAAAAAAGTGGCTATTGGGGGGCTGCCACAGGATGGGACTTAGTGGATTATCATGAATTAAATAAAGTAACACCACTGCTGTATGCAGCAGTCCCAAGCATTACTGGTTTATTGTGAGAAATTAGTACCCAATTATGTCATATCAATTTATTTTAAATCATGCTAATGGTTTCTTTAGTATCTTCTTAGAGAAGTAAAGCCAACCTGCATTGGCCTTCACAAAGGAAGGCTAGCAATGGACATTTGCAGTTATGTCTCCAAGGCTATGTGCATAGCCCATCTGTCATGGCCTGGTGGCAAAAGATTTGGCTACATGGAAGAAATCTGTGGCTGTAACTCTATTCCATTAGATTGATGACATTATGTTAACTGGTAATTCTCTTTCAGAATTAAAAGAAACATCAGAGACAATAGTATCTCATCTTAAATACTAGGGATAGGTAATCAATTGGGACAAGCTGCAAGGTTCCAGCTGCTCTGTCAGATTCTTAAGTGTTGTTTGATCTGTTAAGAAAAAATCTATACCCTCTGCTGAAATTGATAAAGTACAATGTCTTCCCACACCACAAACACCAAAACAATTGATGAATTTTCTGGGGTTGTTGAGATACTACAGACCATTCATCCCTCATTTAGCTCAGATACTAAAACCATTGTTATTAGTCAGGAAAGGGAGTTGAATGTGGCCAGTATGAATATTGACTTTGTGTGGGGTTTGGGGCAAAGGCAATATTCAAAACACATACCCCTTGTGTTTTAGCCACAATTGTGGAAAAGAGCCAAATTACAATATAGCCCCTTAGAAAAGCAACCATATGCAGCAAACCAAGCCCTGTTTCAAGTAAAGAGCTTAACCTAATAGTGTCCAGTCACTCTGAAGACTGCCATCCTTATCCAGGGTTGGATAGCAGATACTGAAAACAAAGCAGGAACAATTGACTGATATGGACTGCCCTCTGTGGGGGAAAGATCTATGGAAGGACACCTGGGACACCTGCCAGCACCAACAAGTAACTGTCTATCATGTCCCTGCCCATTGCTCTAACACCCTTCTCAGGAATGTTGAGGCAGATGTCCTCATGAAGATCCAAAACCATACCATTTAGACCCAAGAAGCAGCAGAGTGACTCTACAGGAAAAGCAGGCATCATGGCTACCAGAACCTGTGACAGCAGTTCCAGCTGCCTGTTACTCACCAACAGCTCATGAACATCAACCAGGACTGTCATTCATGCTCTCTCTGATGACTGTGACAATTACCTCACCAGATGGGACACATTGGCCAGGCATAGACTTCAGTAGTACTATGGCAAGTGGCTTACATTAGTCCCTTCCTGCTCTTGGAAGGGCAAAGTATGCTTTTACTGTCACAAACACTGCTGAAGGACTCTTGTAATCAGTGGGCTAATATTTGCTGCCTAGAAAAAGTAAGCACCCTGAATGGGTTGACAGCTCAATTTGACAGTGACCAAGGAACTCCATTTACTGGTCACCTCACACAGTCTTGGGCTATGGACGAGGATATAGTTTTGACTTTACATAAACCTTATAACCTCACTGGTGTAGGTCTTATAGAAAGTATGAATGGCCTTTTAAAGGAACAGATAAAAGGTGAAAATGGTTCTTTAAAATAATGGACTAAGAGGCTATATCCAGCCTTAACCCCTTTAAAATCAGCACAATGGCCTGAGGCCCCTGCTCCAATTGAAATGTTAACAGCAGGACCAATGCAAGCATGAAGAATACAAGTTAAAGGGCCAGCTGCCCTACAGCCCAGGAGGGGAAGTAATAATAATCTATTGTTGCCAATGCTTCAAACCATACAAACTGGGGAAAATGAGGTCATTTGTCTATTGTACTGGCCTATGCAGCCTCACTGGTTGGGACTCTTAAGCCCATGGGGAATAAGAGTCACCCAAAACATTGTTATAAAACCACAGTTTGTACAAAAAAATGCCAGTAAAATCCTTTGTTAATAATCTGGACTATCCTTTTCCCACTGGGTTCTATGTGTATTTATGTGAACTCTTATGTCCAAGTTAGTTTTTTAAATATAATAAACTTTATATTTAAAGAGGTTAGTCCTTACCACAAGTGATTCATTTTTAAAATCTGCATTTTTTCAAATGAGAGGCTTTTACAGATACATCATAATAAATTGTACTGCTACATTTTAAAAAATAGGGTATGGTGGGAGAGGGAGGAAATACATGGGAATCCCTCATGATAAACTAGTTTTGATGTTACTGAAGAAAACATGAGTTGGGTAATCCAGGCTCGGGATAAGCTAAGTGAGACTCTGGGAGAAGTGATCCAGGTTCTGAATACTGTGACCTAGGAGGTAAGTGAGCTGAATCAGGCTCTGAGTGGTATGATCTAAGCTTTCTGTATTGAGCCAAGGTCTAGTGGTGCACAGATGGCTTGGAGTGAGGTGGCCCAGGCAAAGGGTATGGCAAGCTAGGAACTGGGTGAGGATATTTCACACTGGGAGAGGAAATTCTGGCTGTGAATAAGGTTGATCATGCTCTGGCTGTGGTAATTTGGGCTCTCAGTGTGTAATCTGGCCTCTGGCAAGCTGGGCTTTGGGTGCAATGAGCTTGTCTCTGTGTGTTGTGAGCATGATTATGGCTGACAATCTGTCTGTGGTAAAGATATCTATGATATCAGTGAAATGAGCTGGACACCGTGTGAGATTCATCTGTCCTTGAGTGAGGGGAACCAGGCTCTGGATGAGGGAAGCCAGGCTTTGCAGAGAAGATCCTTGTTCTAGGTGAGGTGAGGTAGATCCTGAGTGATGTGTGTGGGCTCTGGGAGAGATGAACCATTCAGGCAGTGAGGTGATCCAAACTGTGTATGATGTTATCCAGGCTCTACATGTCTTGATCTGGGCTCTCAGTAATGGGAGCCCATCTCTGAGTGAGGCAATTTGAATTTTGGGTGAGGTGAGTCCACCTTTAAGTGAGATTATCCAGATTGTGGGTGAAGTTATCCAGGGTTTGTGTTAGTTGAATCAGGCTCTAATGATGCAAGCCTGAATTTTAGTAAGGTGGTTCAGATATTGAGAGAGGCAACCTGTAATGTAGGTGAAGTGATCCAACCTGTGAGTGAGGTGAGCTGCACTCTGAGTGAGGTGAATAGGTTCTGGGTCCCAGGTTCAGATAGAGTTGATTCTAGCTCTGGTTGAGGTGAGTCCACATTTGAGAATGGTGATTCATGCTGTGGGTGAAGTTATTGGGGACTTTGGTGAGATTAAACCAGCCTTTGGGTATTGTGATCTGTGCTCTGAGTTGCTCTTGGTTGAATGAGGCAAGCCAGATTATTAGTGTCATGATCTGTGCTCTAAATGAGGGTGTAGGCTCTGGCTGCTGTGAGCTGTCTCTGAGTAAGGTGATTTGTATTCTAGGTGTGGATAATCTGCCATTGAGTAAGGTGAATAAACCAGGATCTGGGTAAGTTAGCCAGGCTCTAAGTAAGCCAATCTTGGCTTTAGGTGAGGTGAGTTGTGCTTTGTAAGAGGCAATTGATCTTTTGAATGAGTTGATCTGGTGTGTGGATGACATGCTCCAGGATCTTACTAAGGTGAGCCAAGCTCCAGGTAAGGCATGTCCAACTTTAAGTGAGTTGATCCACACTTTTGATGAGAGGAGCCAGGAAATTGGTGGGGTGTCCAGGTGAGATGAGTGGGCTCTAGGTGATGTATGCAGGGCTGTAGTTAAGGTGATTCTAGTTCTTGGTGAGGTGAGTTAGCCTTTGAGTGTGGTGATTAGTGCTGGGTGTGAGAAGATCTGGGCTTTGTGTAAACTGATCCAGGCTCTGGGTTTGGTGATCCTGGCTCTGGGCAAGTTACTTGCCCTTTGAGTGAGGCAAGCCAGAATCTTAGTGAGACTGTCCATGCTCCAAGTGAAGTGAGGTGGACTCTGCATGATACGAACTGGGCAGAGAGTGAGGTGGGTGGTCTCTGGGCAAGGAAAGCCAGGCTCTGAGTGATGTGATTTGTACTCTGAGTGAGGAAAGTCTGCCTTTGAGTGAGGAGATCCAGGCTCTGGGTGAGTGATATGGGATCTAAATGAGCCAAATACAGTTTTAGGTGAGGTGATCCAGGATATGGATGAAGTGGTTCATGTTCTGAGGAAGGGTATCTAGACTATTTTATGATGTGATTTGGTCTCTAGATGAGGTGAGTGGTCACTTGAAGTGATTTTATCTCTGAGTAAGGTGAGTCCATCTTTGAATGTGGTGACCTGTCCTCTGGGTGAGTTGTATCTAGGAAACTTGCTGGAGAACTTCACTGACTCTCCTGCATTCTTTACCTCAGCCCAAGGCAGGAGGAGCTACAACTGTGGATGGGCATCAGTGGAGAGAGACATGAGTGGGTGAAATCCCCCTTGAGTGGCCCCAGGTCACACCTCAGGAATGGGGAGGAACTTACCTGTAGCCACCAACACCAAGAAGAGGATTTTCCAACCCCACTCCATGATGTGGTAGCTATGTTCACAGGGGCTTCAATGAAGGAGGGGTGTGGTTGTTGGGTGATGTTCTCTGGTCACAAAGATATCTTTATTTAACTCTACTGATTTCATAGTCTTTGCATACTCATAAGCAGGCTATTTCATACTCAGACTCACTTCAGGTTTGGAAGGAAAACATAGAAGACACACAGATCACATAGCCCTGGGTTTCTCATTCAAGACCTACTGTTTGAGGAAATGTGTCCCCTGTCATGATCCTGAACTCTGTGAAGACAGAGCCCCACACACTGAGGAATAGAGGACCCACTGTGTATGCTCTATATTATGAACCCACTTTTCAATAGCACAGAGACCAACTGAAATTGTCTAGAGGCCCATAAAGGGCCCTGATGCTCATGAGAAAAAGTAGCTTCATCCTGGACCCATCAGTCACCAGGGACTGCCTACTGGTAACACTGAGAGAATGACTGTTGACCATCCCACCTGAGTGTCCAGCAGGATCCATGCACAGCTATAAACATGCTGAGCACTCCTAGATAATTTCCCAAAGCACCACTTGTCTTAGAGTCTTGAAATCCCATGCTGCTCAGTAAAAAGTTTCTTGCTTCTCAGACCAGCCCTATGATGCATGATCCAGGCCTGTGTTAGATATCCCACTAGCAACAGAAATTGAATGTGATTCCTGGTTTGTTTGTTTTAATAAACTTTTTATTTTAGGATAGTTTCACATTTAGAGAAAACAGTAAAAAAAAATACAGAGAGTTCACACATACTCCACACCCAATTTCCTGTTATTAACATGACACATTAGTATGGTGCATTTGTCACAATTAATGAAATAATATGATGCACAATTATTAATCAAAGCCCATACTTTGTTCAGATTTCCTTAATCTTGATCTAATGTCTTTGGTCTGTTTTAGGTTTCTGTCTAGGACACCATGTTATATTTATTTTTTAAATTATTCTTTTTATTTTAAAAAAGCTATAGATTACATGAATGTTACATAAAAAATATAAGGGATTCCCAGATGTCCCACTCCCTCTCCCTCCCACACTTTCCCACATCAACAACATCCTTCATTAGCATGGTACATTTTTTACAATTGATGGACACATAGTGAAGCCTTGCTACTAACTATGAATTACAGTTTACATTATAGTTTACACTGTACCACACAATTTGGTAGGTTATGACAAAATATACAATGGCCTTTATCCATCACTGTAATGTTATGTGGAATAAGTACAATGTCCTAAAAATGATGCAATATTAAACCTATTCTTCCCTCTCCCATTCCTCAGAACCTCCGGTGGCTACTGCCTATATATCAACGATAAGAGTTCTTCCATTGCTAGAATAATAATAAGTCTACAGTAGAATAATAATGAGTCTACTTTAGTCCATTGTTCATTCCCCAATCTTGAGGATTTGGGGATGGTGATGCCCACTCTGCTTCTAATTGAGAGAGAACTTAGATCCCATGGGGCAGATAGATGAAACTATCTTGCTTGCAGTAGCAGACAATCTCTGTTCCTTGGGATGGGCATTATCCATCATCATCTCCTTGTTAGTTGTCCTGGGTGAGTCCATTGAAACTGGAGAGTAGGTTTTGCAACTCTGCTGAAATTCAGGGCTCAACTGGCACATGGACAGATCAAAGATTTAAGTTTCTGGAACATATATTTATCAAGTATAGTTCTAATTATAGGTTCAAATAAAAGGGACAGAAGAGCCATGTGTAGAGAACCTATAAATGGGTCTAACTCTGTTACACAGGGGAGCATAAATTCCAAAGTAAGACCCACTGACAGGGTGCCAAATTCCTGAGTGGTCTGCCCTGCTTATAGTTTCTGGATGGCTCTAGAGACCTCAGAAGCCCCACTAATTGGAGCACTGTTTACTGTGGCATTCAAAGAAAGCCTGATGAGACCTGCATAAGTGTAAACTCTGAAATGACCTCCAAACACACTTTGAAATCTCTTAGCCATAAATACTCATTTGTATTTACCATTTTCCACTTTTGGTCAAGGTCTTTTTCCAGAGGAACTGCTAGTTTGACACTTGGTAATAATCCCTTGGTGCCAGGGAGACTCATCCCCAGGAGTCATGTCCCACATGGGGGGGGGTAGGCAGTGTATTTGTATGCTGAGTTTAGCTTAGAAAGAGGTCTGAATGTGATTCTTTTTAAACTCACCATTCAAAACCTCTCCAAGTAATTTGGAATTGAATAAATGTGGGTCAATTTCTCAAACTCCATATAATAGAATTTTATGTAGGATTCATGTATTTTCAGTTCATCCCCACAGTGTCTTGTGCTCAATAATTGATTTCTACTCAACTTGTTTTCATGAACCTGTCAAGATCTCTAACCCACAACATCCAGCCTACAAACCCAGCCCAGCAACATTAGCTAGGCTTAGTCTCTGAATGTCTTATTCCTTGAATTAATGTGTCTCCCACAATTCTAGGCACATTGAATTCAAAACACACACAGATATGCAAAACAAAACAAAACAAAACCAAAAACTTTCTCTGTACAAACTCTGGCACATGCTCTTATGCTTGGCTCCTGAGATAAATGGATGGTTGGGACCACCTGGTGGTCCCAATGACTCTGCAGTCTATTCCCTACCTGCACCCTCCAGGGGAAATTTGTGTCTGGGCTCAATCTAATTTCCCTCACTGTGTCTGATTCACAGAAATATCTGGCCTTGTCCTCAACTCTCAAGCTGCTCAGCATTAAATAAACTTTATTCCTGGAGGTGTACCTTTTGATGCCAACTCTGGATGGAAAAGTTTGGTTATATTCCATGCTTCCAAAACTCCATAGTATACTGACCTACACCAGACCGTTTCCTGGAGACTGGCAGGTGCAACTCACATAATTGCCGCGGTCCAGCCGAGGCACAAGGGAGCAAGACTGAAGGTGATTAAGGGCGTCGGCGAGAAAAGATGAGTCGTACACCAGTTGAGTGAGAATCCACGTATATCTATATCTTTTTTTATTCTTCTTATTCTACTTCAATGTAGGATAGCTCAGTTTTTATATACTATTCTTTGGGCAGGCTTGTAAGCATTCCTTCTGTAGTTATGTAAAGTTTACGTAAGCATTCTTTCTATAGCTAAGCAAGGTTGTAGGCATAACACAGACTTTAGATAAGCACTTTTAGTCCCAGGATGTTAACTTTTAACTGATGGCTTAGAAGTTCCTATTCTGAT
>JAQZBX010081024.1:0-13729 GCA_029593785.1 Cabassous unicinctus | reverse complement strand
TTATGTTCTGTCATCCCCCAAAACCCACGCTCATCCCTGATATCTTACAAGTATAAAACATCATGCTCTTTCCATTGCCTCATTGTGCTGAAAGGTGTCACAGTCACTACTGACAAAATGTCAACACAGGCCAGACAGGTGGTAGAAAATCAGTTGGAGAGGACTGCTGGTTCTCTGGGAGCTTTATTATCAATTTCACTGACATTTTCACTAGATCTTTTGTTAATCTACTTGTGTCATTTCTTGAACAGTGATGGACAGGAATAGTAAATGTGTGGGGTACCAGCTGCAGGGAGCACCCATCTTCTCAGAAAAGAAGACCTCATAGCTTGAGAATAGCAGCAAGTTTTGACTCAGAAAGTGCTGAGAACAAATCCTGCCCATGTGATCCTGGGCAGATGACCCACTCTGTCTCAGTTTCAATTTGCTCGTGTGCAAAATGGGCAAAATATTATATACCACAGAGAGGTATGTAAGAAAAAAATAATGTAGGAAAGGGGCTTAGCTTATGGTAAGAACTGAGTAACTCATAGCTGATAATAAAAATAATGAGAATGAGTCCATGATCTTTTCCAGCTTCCTTCCTAAGGAGTGATTAGACTGGCTGGGGCTGGAATTAATACTTGGGGAGGAGGTGAGTGATGACATGCAGCAAGGGCAAGGTGAAAAGCTGGTTGCACCCGCTGTTCTAGACCATGTGATCTTGATGCACAAAGGTTCAGGTCCAAATTCTAAAATCCCAACAGCACTGGAGGTTTGTGCGCACCTAATTTGGTGACAAATGCTGCCCTGTATTGACGTGAGGTCATTTACAGTATTTATGTCTTACCACTCGGTCTGAATACTCATGTTTTGCTCCAGACACTGGTCACAGGTGCTGCACCACTTTCCACTGGTGTGGCCAAAATACATGATTCAAACAGTTCTGATTTCCAGGTATCCCAAGGGTTTCAGATAAGAGATCGCAGGTCTGTAAATGACAAGGTCTAGGTTATGACCATGAGAGTAAGGGATTGACGTGGGGTGGGTGGTGAGGTGGGCTGGAGGCCATATCCTTGAAGGACAGGATTTGTAGGAACTATGAGGTAGCTTAGCACATGGTTGAGAGCACAGACTCTGGACCGAATTCTGCCCAGCGCCCCCGGACCTCCATATTCTCAACTGTGAAAAGGGAGTAGTGGTACCACCCTCCTCACAGAGGTGTTGTGGGGATTATAGAAGTTAATATTTCTAAAGCACTTAATAGAGGGCCTGAATCATAGCAAATGTTTACTAAAAAAAAAAATTGTCCCAAGCATGGGGCCAGGGGTTAGGACATACACTTGTCTTTTGGGGGGACTCAATTCAACCCCTAACTCCTGGGAAGCCTAATACAGGGGACCCAAATGCCAGGCGGGATTGGTGCCAGTCGGCAGCAAACTTTTCTCTGCTCAGAGGGAAATGAGAGAAATAAGGGTAATGGGACAAGCTTTTCATAAAGTAACATTTATGCAATTTCAAGGACTGCCCTTTATTCTTAGACTATGTCCTTGCCATATTCTGAAGTTAGAACCTCTTCTTCTTTCATGAAATTATGGAAATAGTAAATACATGGTGGTGCTGCTGCCACTGTTGCTGAAGGTTATGATGAGACCTTTGTTGGCAAAATAAAAACCTGACAAAACCTTGACCCCCAAATTTTTATAGAATGTTATTTTCAGAAATCCTGAACTCCAAGGAACCACTGTTCCTGGACCATTAGCATTTTTAATGGCACAGGTAGTATTTTCAGCAAGTAAGCTTTTTGAGGCCCCTCAGAACAAACAGGGGCAGCATCAAGTTGCCTCCAAACACCAGAGTGAAGCAATCATGAACGATAATTGACCCCCATATGAGGAAATGGAAACACATGTAATGAAATCAACTGCGTAGAGAAAGCAAAGTGAAATTTCCATCATGAAAAGATGCTTTATACTACACTATTCCGCTTTCTTTTTTACTATGTTATCTGAACTTATTAGATGATTAATAAGTTAATTCAAAGTTTTCATGTTTAGGGTTTGTCAAAAAAGAGCAAGTGGAACCGAGATTATCTGTTAATTGGAGGCTCTTCCCAAGGCCTCTGAAACCCTTGCACATATCTTTCTATAGAAAGATAGACTCTTTCTATCTTGTTCCTAAGGCCATCTTGGGTAAATGGATTTGCATCTGATAAATACCAAAATTAGGCAGAAGTCTCTGGTTCTCAGGGCTTTACCATTTTAACACCCAGGGCAGGCTTTGGAGGCAAACGTTTCCTTATCTTGCATCAGCTAAAGTTTTCAGTCTCAGATTTACACTTGACCTTCAGTTTACAGGTTGTCAACTCTTCAAAACACTATTCCCCAAATAAAGGTCAGCTAAGTCAGCCATTTCCCTGATGGCTCAGCGTGTGAAACATGCCTCATTATGACCAAGGAGGGAGAAAGATGTGTTAATGATGCCCTGTGGTCTTTCCAGTGACCAAACTCAGAAGTTTGTTAATCAGAGGAAGGGGAGAGAAATGTTTTGTACTTTTGTCTCTTTGGATCAGACACTGGAAATAACCAAACAAAAGCAGGTCAAAGTGTTAAACTGCAAATGAAGAGCTCTGGGCATTGCTTGCACACCATCAGTTTATCTAATTAATGGTCTAAGCAATCTTTCAAGTTGGTGTATAACCAAGTCAGTTCTCAACTCAGTCCATTACATAATTCATTCGTGTTTAACAAGCATTTATTAGAAACTTATGTTAACTGCTTACGGAAGAGTTTGAATGGGGTGAAAAACAGTATGAGATTCTTTTTTCTCTAATCCCTACCTCCAAATATGCTCACGGAAACCTCCCTTTTAATCTCTTCATTATAGCTCAGGCAGATCTCATAGCTAACTATCCAGTCACTTTGAGGATTAAAAATGACATTTTGATCTATTTCAGTTCAAAACTTCAAAGTTTTGAGTGTCCCTGTCCTTCTGTCTAGAGCTAGCCAGGCCTAAGCTTGAACAGCTTAGTTTGGGGAAAGGGCTCGTCTGCTTTTTCATGCCTCTCCCCACCTTCTTTTCCTTCTTCTATTTCTTAGGGAGGAGGAAAGAGTAGAAGAAAAGGTGCAAATTCATTTTATACGCACTGGTCATTGGTAGCCTTTCCTTGGTGGTCATGGCTTCCAGATAACGAGCCTCCAAATCCTGCCTGCCTCATGCAGTACCTTCAGGCATCCCTGCCGGGACATTCCCACACCACAGTTCCCTGACACTTGTGACCTATCCTGGTTTGACCTGTTCCAACATCCCCCTTGTCTCCTGTGAGAAGTATCACAGACTTGCTGCACCCTGACATGGGCTACCTTCCCCATGGGCCAAGCCTGCCCACCTTCACGTCCAGGCCACAGGAGCTCATGCATCCCTGCCACCTGACTAAATGGCAGTGTAGGCTCCTCCCCCTCCCAGTCTATTTCTCCTCCCAGCCACCTTGCTCCAATTCTCCTTTCCTGAGTTCAACATGAACTCAGGGCAGGTCAGCAAGACGACTCAATAAGCAGATATAAGCAGGAAGTAAAGCTTGAGCCATCTGGCAAGTACCTTCTATGGTGAAGTTGTCCCTCAGACAAAGGGACCTCCATAGCAAAAGCCTATAAGGTTTCCTCCCACAGAAAAACAGACTCTAAAGGGTGGTTGGAGAAGATCAACGGGGTGGCTTGTCCACATCAGGGAACTAACTATACAGGGGCAGGATGCCTCCACAGGGAAACACACGTGGACCTCATCAGGAGGCTACGCTTGCACACTGTCCCATCGAGAACATTGTCCTCTAAGACTACAACACTACCAGGCACGAGAAAAACTTTTGTCCCATTATTTTATATGCTCTTTATTCCATTCCTGCTCTACTCTGGAGGGTGGGTGGAGGTACAGGAAGAAAAAGAGAGTGGAAGGAAGAGCAAAAGAACGGACTATAACTTCCCCGATCCAGGCCTAAGGCGTGGGCCTGTTTGTCCCCAGCGCAGGAAAGATATGCGGGCCAAACTGGACATGACCTTGAAGTTTTAAACTGAATTAGAATAGGCTAGTAAGTGGGTTTTTAAATCCCAGAAATTGTGTGGAAAGCTATGGGATCTGCCCAAAATGTGGTTAAAGATGGGAAAGGTGGATGCAACTGAGCATGTTTGCATGCAGTGATTCTATGAACTGGTAAGCCATTTTATGCCAGGGATGCTCTAAGTTCAGACTGTTACCGAGCTATGGGCCAAGCTGCCCAGTGAGACTATACGGAAACATGAATGTGATGCTTGGAGTCCTATCCATCTAGGCTTTTTCTGAATAATTTGAAGAATCCTCTCTACAATGCTGCCACACATTGTGAGAGATCTTGTTCATTTCTAAAAAGTAAATAATAACTAAGTAAACAATCATTTAGCAATTCTGAATAAATTCCTAAATTTCCTCTACGTAATCTTACATGATCAGAAAATAAATTTATTGTTGATGATTGCTCTTCAAATTATGACCACTTGATTTCTGGGTCTGTTATTATTATTATATTTACAATTATTATATTATTACTATTATAGGATTATTATTCAAAACACTTGAAAATAGTATAAAAGGTAGGCACCAACCAATAGAGAGAGGTAGAGAGGGCCCTCTAAATGCCTTCCTTTGCCTTCTAGAAAATGGAAGTTTGGGAGAAAGAGCCAGTGCGGAAGGTAGCTGGCCCTACAATTTGGGGACTCAGGGCAATAGCTATCTACCAACCATTACTTAAGTATTTCAACATTTTAACAATTGGAATAGCTGAATTGGTCCATACCATCTGAATACCAGCCAGTCAAGATAACTGAACACGTTGGTTAACTTACCTTGCTCTTCAAATCCCCTTGAAATGCCCAAAAATGAATATGTGAAAGACAAAAGGCTGAAGGATTCAAATTGATGGAAGAATCAGAGTAGAGAAAAATACAACCCAAAAGACACAATCTTGCCATAGAGGTAGGATTTCTTTCCCATAGAGCCTAGAAGAAATTCTAAGCCCTTGAAGCACCAATCAGAGAGAATGAATGGAAGAAAATAATGGAAACAATTCTAGAGAAAGTTTCTTCTGGACTGAAAAAAGGTCCAAGACTTCAAATTCAATGTGTCTATCAAGAGTAAAGAGGACAAATGAAAAAAATATAGGCACTAAACTCAAAAAAGGATAAATAAAGTAAATCTTAAAAGCTCCTGGAGAAGTCACCAGAGGGAGGTGGTTTAAGACAAAAGAATGAACACACACTGGCACTGGGCCTTTGAAGACAGTGAAGAAATGCTTTTGAAGTTCTAAAGGGAATTTTATTTTTAAACAAGAATTCTAGTAAAATAGAATTATAATTAAAATCTTATAAAATCCTTCAAAGCTAAATGGTAAATAAGAATAACATATCAGAGCAGAAGTAGATGATCATGGGTAATGGAACCAGGCTCTCAAAGTCCAGCCTGAGCCAGGCCCTGTGGTCCCCAGACGCTGCTGGAGTGTGGGCCAGCTCACCACCGTGACGCCACAGACTGTGGCCTATGTCTAAAACGTTGGTTAGATTAGATCATCCCAAAGGCACCTCCGTTCTAATGTCCTGTGAGTCTGGCATTGCAGACTAATACTGGGTGGGAAGGGGAACATGGAAAATGTAATGTTCTTGTTTGGGGGATTTCTCTGTCCCTTAAATCAACTACCATTGCCCCACAGTTGGAGAAGGATGCTCCTTCCAGATGACGATTCACATAAAACTCTTCTTCCGTGAATGATTGTATTCATATACCTCAAACTTAACATGTATATTATCTGCATTTTTTACATAATGATAATCACATTGATGCATAAAAATGATGAATAAAGAATCATATCTATTTAATATGACCACATGTATTCTTATATAAACTAAATAATTTCTATATTTAAAGGAAATACACACTTGTTTGTTGAGCAAACATTTATTGACTATCCTTTATGTTCCATGTGTAGTGGAAGGTTCATGCTGGAGTAAAGAGGACAAATGAAAAAATATAGGCACTAAATTCATACAAGTGTAAATAAAGAAAGCTCCTAAAATAGGACTAGAGGGAAGCGTTTTAAGGCAAAAAATTCACATTTTTTTTGGAAACAGATATGCACAACGGGTCATTAGAAGGTAGAACATAGTAATGAAAAAAGTGGTTCCTAAAAGCGTGGGAATATATAGAAATGCATCCATCTTCTATTTTGTTTTAAACTTTTGTAGAGGGAAAAATAAAGGGAAATTTTACAGAGTACATTTAACTAGATAAGTTACTAAAGATGCCTAACATTAGAAGGTATAACCATGTTGTTTTTCATAATAATCAACAATAGCTGTGGAAAAAGCTAATTGTAATCCCAACAATCTTAGGTAGAGTGGAATGGCTTGAATGTACTAGTCTTGATGGAGAAAAGGCAAAAAGAAACCAAATTGTTAAATAACAAAGCAAGAAGATTATGGTTTTAATTTGCTTGTGGACCAATTCTGCCTTAGGATAAGCTAAGTTTATTGGAACGACCCTCCCTTCAGTCTCAGGGAGAAAAAAATCAGGTGTGATCAGATACTATTTCCATAGTGAAGTATGGATGAGGGGGGAACTCTAGATTAAAATGTTATATCAGAGATTATCAATTGCTCCCATCAACGTCTCTGTCTCCCCAAAGAACTTCTTTTCTATTTTAGTGACCACAATTGCTTTTCATTTTGAAATAGTTTGTGTACAAACTTGTGCTTGAAATTGCTCTAAACAACTCGAGTATAGTGGCTGGCTCATAGTCCACAAGTTAGTGGCGACCACATTTGCTCTCAGACTCTGCGAGTGTGAAAATTGGTTCCAGTATTTCCTAAATATGTGACCTCGGACATGTAACTTCTGCTTTTCACCCCTCAATTTCCTCATTTATAAAATAGAAGTAGGAATATTGCCTACCTCATAGGGTTACTGTGAAGATTAAATGCACAGATGAGGGTTTGATACTTAATGATAATTATTATCATTATTAGATTCAATTGTTTTTATTTTTACATCTTGCCAACTCCAGAACCCATGTATTGCACACAGGAAGCACTTAATAAATGTTCATTAATAGACCAGTCATAACACAATCAGACTAGCTCACAGGAGAGAAAAATGAGGGTGGTATGTATTTTTTCTTTTATAATCAGTTTTCAAACATTTGTGAAAGTAAACAGAGTAGTATATGATCTAGGAAAAGAAACAGTACAATCAGATGATTCTACTAATATATTTGAAAGGTTACTTTACAAAGGAAAGACAAGAGTAAATGTAACGCACTAGATGTTAAGTATTTCTTAGAATGGAGATTTTATGATATTTTTTAATTTTCTTAAACACTGTGGTTTTAACTTCATTAACTTTAAAATGAAGAAGTAAGATTTTATCTGTAACTATTGGAACAAGGTTAGAAAATATTACTATTGCTGAAACCAATCAAATCAAAATAAATGGATGCTATCCAATATCTAACCTTAAGAATTATAGCTTAGGTTAAATACTTACTCCTGAGTATCAACTCCTAAGTTGATATTTAAGAGTCTAGGATACCATTAATCACCTGTAAAAATCAAATAAAGACAAAAGTTTCTCACAAGTACAGTAAAATTAGAAATAATATGGCATCTCAGGAAAGGTTTACCAATTCAAAGTATTTGTATAGCAAAAGTCAGAAGAAATGATGTACTAATAGATAATGTTGATTTTCATCATGTTAGAAAATACAGAAAATGAGCAAGAATATTTTGATATGTAATTACACCTGCCCCAAAGACATTATGATCTGATTTTTAAATGTTGGCATTTGATTAAGACAAATATAAAGCTAAAATAGATAAAAGTAATTTATTCACATTGCTCATGGGACATGCAGTGCCTCTCGGTCTTAGTACCAAAAATAATTCTCCATTTATGAAATAACTTGCTTCCTTGTATCCACTATGATTGCATAACTAATTCATTTTCCCTCTTGGCTTCTGAACCAAATTTGTGGGTGTGTCATTTTTTCAGCCCTTGTCTTAGCTCCACTTCATGCCCTTCATCTCAGTTTTCTTTCTTGTTTGGACACACTAATAATTTAGGCAATTGTGTATCCTTTTAAACTCCTGTACATGATTTTTGGAACACTGCACAATGTATGTGGATAAATAGTAAGTTAATTTTAAAATAAAGTAACATAACAAAGGACCATCCTAAAACCTTTGCTTAAACAGAAAAAACATATATAACTTCATTTGTAATATAAATATAGCATTACCCCATACATCATATATAAGTTCAAGCATTCCAAGTTATAGAACATAACTTGTAAGATCTTCTGAACTCTAATTGCATAAGCAGAGTCACCAGGAAGAAGCTCACTGAAGAAAAGAATGTTTTTTTATGATGCCAGTGAGTTTCCTACTGTAAATAATTGAATTGCTATTATAGTAAGTAGATCCAGGTCTTGATTTATTTAGCCTGACCTAGGAAATCATATTGGACCAGCAAATGTGAACACCAGACAGTGCTGATTGCTTCAAACTACTCTGAGCAAAGAGCCAGAACCTCTCTAAGTATCTCTTAGTGGCAATTGCATTTTATTACAACAATGGTAGAAAGGAACAGAGAGAAAATAAGACCAAGAATTTAATTGATATAGATTAATAAAGGCAAGATGTAGGTAGGTCCTTTACATATTTTCTTTTTAATTTTCACAACACTGTACAAGAAAGGTGTTACTAACCAGAGAAATCAAGTGAAGCCTAGAGAGAATTAAGAAGCTGAAGGTCACAATGTTAATGGCAGAGTTGGTACTGGAGTCCAGGCATTCCTGGCTTCAAGACTGCTGTTTCTATCACACCTCAGTTTTTTTCTCACTGATTCAAAACAGTTAGAATAAGCAAAACCCATAGAGTCACACTTGGGCTTTAAAGATACATTTGCCAAAGAATGATGAATTAAAGTAGGTCAAAGTTGAATTATTTCACTTTCATGATCCTTTTACATAATGATCACTTTTGTGATCATTTTTCCTTCCAATGATATGTCCATTATGAATCTATTTTCCATTTCCCCAATCTAAAACGAGAACCTATTCAGCAAATAAATTTATAGCTGAGGAATTCTCTTTCAAGACTTCACCAGTGATGATTAACTTGATGGCTTTTCGAAACCAAGGATAAAAGAAAGCATAAATCAGGGGGTTCATTGCTGAGTTATAGTAAGCCCACCAAACTAATATTTCATAAATGTACGTGGGTGTGATGAAACCTAGGAAGGCATCAATTACAGAATCAATGAAGTATGGCAACCAGGAAATCAGAAATGCTATCACTGCAATCCCCAGCGTGGTAGCTGCTTTTCTCTCCCTCTTAGCCACTCTGTCTTTGTAACTGTCTGATGATTTCTCAGTCTTATTGCTCATACTTTCAATTTTTCTAGCCTGCTGTTTAGCTATGAGGAAAATCTTGCAGTAAATAATTATCATCACAAGTGTGGGTATCAAAAATAATATAAAATTTACCAATACCCAATTCTGATTCACTACAATTTGACAGCCTCCCACGCAGGTGAGAGCACTTACTAGTTCCTCCAGCCCAACTTCATTTGCACCTGTGTAAACAAGCAAACCACTATAAGCAATTGAAAAGAGCCAGGAGAAGGCAATGCATATGCCAGAAACAGATGCAGTAAACCTGGTTGGGTAGATCAGAGGGTCTGTGACAGCGATGTATCTATCAATAGAAATGAAACACAAGTGGTAGATGGAATCGTAACAGAATGACCCATCAAAGCAAGAGTAGAATTTGCAGTAGCTCTCCCCAAAGTACCAGCAGCTCTCCACCGTCCTCACTGTGCTGAAGGGCATCAAAGTCATTCCCACCAAGAAGTCCGCACCGGCCAGGGACGCGATCAGGGAATTGGCTGGAGAATGAAGCTGCTTGAAATGAAAGATTGAAACCATCACCAAGAGGTTTCCAAACACAGTCAGCACACACCCAAAGCCAAAGACGGCATATAGCACCAGTCGGGGGCCTGGGGAGTAGGAAGTCTTGACACAGGATCCGTTCAGGCCCTCAAAGCACATTTGTACATTTGAAGGAGGCGACAACACACTGCTCATGAGTGTCCTTTTTGATACCTGGAGTAATTGCCTTCCTCTGTGGTCAAGTTGTCATTCCGGTTTCCAAAAGTCCTCACGAAATTTTATACATGTATATATGTCAGTAATTGCCAGTACTGGCTGTCTCTTTTTCTTTGTACTTAAAAATTCTTATTCATCGCATTACCTTTTCCTTCATATCTGATGGACTGTCTGTTATCTGATATGTGTTTGAATGCCAACTTTTATTAGACTTCTTTCCTAATTTATCAGAGCTAAGATACTACCTAAAACTTTCTGTGCCCTCAGGAAAGAAGCAAAATAGTCCCAAATCCCCAAAGTGCAAGGTGTGGAAAGTAAGATACTTTTAAATAACCATTGGGTTTATGCTAAAAAAAGAAGCTTATTGTTCCTCTAATTTGCCAATGACATTGGCCTTTTCATGAAATAGAAATGGAAATATTGCCTATTTTTAAAATGCTGTGGCCAGAATTTGAAATCCATGTTGTTTATTTCCTATTACTTATTAGAGATTGTCTTTTCAATTTTGTGAGAACCATTGATTAATGATTCTTGCGTTAATTGTCATTAGAGCTCTTTCAAATAAGTTCTTTATTCCTTATAGCATTGGTATTTGTTAAAGAACATTAATATAGAATCGTGTATTAAAATTAGAATTTTGCAGGGTAATCATTTGACTTGTTAAAGTGTGTGTGTGTGGGGGTAAAATATGACATGTTTGCTTATGGAAATATATAAGGAAGTATAAGTACAAATAAAAGTAGCGTTCCTCCTAAGGGTCTATTGTTAACAGGAATTGTTGAAAAGATGTGAAAGAAATAAAATATAGAAAGAATCTTTGGAATATAGAGATTCCAATATTATGGCTCCATATTTTGCCTTTGACAAACTTCATTTCCGTCATAGAATTCTAGAAATGAACTCACCTTAGGCTTTTAAAAAACATCTTTTCTGATGAATGACCTCTGGTCATTTTTTAAATCGTCTTTTCAACATTGAGGTATAATTTTTATTTAAAATGTTCACGCTTATGAAGTACAGGTTGAGGTCCTTCAATGAATGATCCAACCACAGCACTGCCGCCACAATGAAGATATAAGAATATTTCCAACACCCAGAAATTTTCCTGGTGCTCTTTTGCAAACAATCTCACCCCCTCCTACCCGTTTCCCTTGCCCTGCCTTTCACAACCAGTGGGGCTCTTGCAATCACTAAGATTAGTTCTACCTACTCTAAAATCATGTACGGACAGAATCATACAGTGTGTACTCTGCTGTGACCAGTTATTTCACTCAGCTTGAGGACTGTGAGGTCTATCCTTGTTGTTGTGTAAATCAGTAGATCATTGCTTGCTGTTGATAAGTAGTATTCTATTGCACAATATGGTTTGGGATGAAACAATGGACGTTAGGACTGTTTCCTGTTTCAGGCTGTTATTAATAGTTTTGCTATGAACATACTTGGACAATTCTTTGCATGGGCCTATCTTTTGCTTTATTTCTGGTAAATACCTGGGACTGGAATTGCTGAAGCATATGGACAGTGTATGTTTGACAGTATAAGAAACTAGAAACTGTTTTCTAAAATAATCATTTTTTTGCTCTTTTTTCCATTTTTTTTTATTAGAGCAGGTGTAGATTTATAGAAAAGTCTCACAGAAAGGATGGAGTTCACATACACCCATGGCACATGCACACACACACACACACAGTTTTCCCTATTATTAACATTTTGCATTATTATAATTATACCATTAACTATAGTCCATAGTTTACATTAGTGTTTACTCTGTGCTGTACAGTTCTAAGTTTTAAATTTTTTTAATTCTATGTACATAAAATTTGCCATTTTAACCACTTTCAAACATATAATTCAGTGGTGTTAATTATATTTACAATGTTGTAATTGCACCATTTTATACTTCCACCAGTACTCAGAGTGTTCCATCACTCCAAGTCCTTGTCAATAGGTAGTATTGCCATTCTTTCTTATTTTAGCTATTCTAGTGGGTGTGTAGTGGTATCTTTTGTTTATAATTTGCTTCTCTTTGATGAATGGAGATTTTGTGTATTTTTCGATGTTATTATTGCCCATTCATGTATCTTCTTTGGTGAATTGTCCATTAAAACCTTTTGCCCATTTTCAATGTATTGTGAACCTTCTTACTGAATTGACTGGATACAAGTTCTTTGTTAGATATTTGTCATGATTTTTTTTCACCAAAGTGTTGGCTTGATTTTCCATTTACTTGATAGTGTTTTCTGAAAAACAGAGATTTTAATCTTGATGTAGTCCTCCTACCTAAGAAAGATTTCCCTAACTTAATGTCAAACTATTTTCTCCTATGTTCTTTCTAGAATTTTTATATTTTAATCTTATTTTAGGTCTATGATTCATTTCATATTAATTTTGTATGTGCTTGAAGTAGGATCTGAGGTTTATTATTATTACAACTATCTAGTTATTCCAGCAATATTTCAAGAAAAGACTATTCTCTTTCTTTGAATTATGTTGGTGTTTTTGCCAAAAAGCATTGACCATGTTTGTGTGGGTCTATTGTATTGATCTGTATGTCTATATTTAAGCCAATACCTACTATCTGACTGGAGCTTTATAGTGTCTTTCATCCAACTTGAGTGAGTCTTCTACTTTGTTTCCTTTTGCATTTTGTTTGGTCACTTTAGTGCTTTTGATTTTCCATATGAACTTTAAAATCACCTTTTCAATTTATGCACCAAAAAAATTCTGGATTTTTATTGGTATGGAATTGAATCTATAGATCAATTACAGATAGAGAGGTGCTGAAATCTCCGATTGCCATGATGAGCTTGTTCATTTATCATTTCTGTTCTGATATTCAGGGTTTGTGAATTTAGATGCTCTGCAATTAGGGACATCCATATTTAGGATAGCTATATTTTCCTGATACATGGAAGGCTTGGGCATCTTAACAATATTGAGTCTCTTAATCCATATGCATAATATATCTCTCCTTGGTTGAGAAGCCAATAGAGGAAATGAAATAAAAACTAAAAACATTCAATTAATTTAAAATAAGGCAGGAAGGGAGCAACAGAGAAACAAAATAGAAAAGTAACAAATGAAAAACAAGAAGCAAGATAAAAGAATCAAACTCAACTATGTCAATAATCACATTAGATGAAAATAAACACTCCAATTAATAGGCAGAGATGGTCAGGCTAGATAAAAAGCAAATTAGAGGAGACACATTTTAAATATAAAGACACAGGTGGTTTATATGTAAATGGACAGAGTGGGTATAGCTCAGTGGTTGAGCACCTGCTTTGCATATACGAGGTCCTGGGTTCAATCCCTGGTACTTCCTAAAAGCCCAGGAGTGGGATGACTGGAAAGATACCCATTCTAGGAGTTATGGCAACTGACAAAACATGGGTTAATCTTCCCACAAGACAGGACTAGAGGTGGCTCACATCTTCCCCTCCAAGGAAAGCTGTGCCATTCTTTCCCTGCCTAGCCTTCTGCTCCAGTTGTATACAATGAAGGCAAAGACGCTTCATCTTGCTTTGTGTTCAATAAAGTGTCAAATGATTAATTGTGCATTTGTAC
>JAQZBX010081023.1:0-13734 GCA_029593785.1 Cabassous unicinctus | reverse complement strand
TGGTTAACGTAATTTACCACTTTATGTTTTACAATTGAATCCCATGAAGAATCCATATCTGGAAAATTTTCAGTATTGAGGACCTAATGCTCATATAACATCAGGTGGCATCCTGCACCTGGTATAGAGAAAATCTGTGCTTATTATGCTCAGTTTCCATTATTGAGAATTAAAAAAATAGTGAATGAACATCACAAGTCTATCATCAAAAATAATACTGGTAAAATTCTGAAAAGAATCCCTATCCCTCCAATGCCTAAGATAAATCCTTTTATTTTCAATAATAAATGACAACTCCATCATGTTTCTTTCAATATAATTTGTTACTACCTAGGTCTCTGACACAACTATTTCTTTGGAAAAACAACACTGTTGAAATTTGTATTCATTAACAGACTTATTTAAATTTATATCAATTATATACATATTATTTATATTTACAGATAAACTTCTGTATCATTGCATGTGGGATTATGTCTTTTATTTTGTACCACCTCCTGGCATATATTTCAATTTATATTTAGGTTTATATGTGGATTTACTTACCAAGTTATTATCATGAATATATTTGATTATATAGATCCATAGATTTCTAATTCCCAGTATTATGATAAAAATTCTAAGTGTTCTATTTCCATTTGAGTGTCTCTCTATAATTTTTTATTTTATTTTATGGATTTCTGAAGTTCTATGCTGATTTACTTAAGCATTTTTTTCTTTTATTGATAGTGTTCCCTTCACGAGTTAGGCTAGGTCAGCCAAGAAACTAGGGAATTCTAACTAACATAAATTTGCCTTGATGTTTTCCTGTAAATTTTAAATCACCAACTTCATTGTTATCTCTATATTAGGACAATCATTTATTAATTACATATTTCTATTTTAACTCTATATTAAGGGAAATGATCTTTAAATCTCAAGCAATCCTAAACAATATTTTCAATGCTTAAAATTATGCATATACATATATATAATTTTCCTTAGCTCTCTGGCATATCTAAGTCTGTCATTTATTTTCTGATCACAAAACACAGAAGGAAAAACCATTCTTTCTTAGAATATATTAATTCCATGTTTTATACTGTCCCACTGTCTCCATAATTGTCCCAGTGCATCTGGCATCATTAAAAAATATTTGTTTATTTATTTCTTGTTCAATATCTGGATTTTTTTCAGTGGTTTGTAGTCTTAAGATGTTTGTTTACAATCACGAATACACCAATAGATAGTTCCTTAGGATGTCTCTCACTTGCAGCTAAAATGCTGGTAGGTTTTGTTTAGTGAGAAGATGGAGTAGAGATAACCACAATTTGCATTCGCCTCAAGACCTTATAACAGGTCCCTTCTCTCAGGCATTAATCCACAAAAGCTATCCATGGTTTCCCTTAACAATATTCTCAGTTTCTATTTCAAGAGAAAAATACTCTTAGGCATTTTTAGGCCTGTACAGGCAGCCTGTAAGCCTACTTAAGGCCAGATACTGCTAGTGTTAACATGACAAGGCCAAGCAAAATCTAAATCAACATATCAGGTCTCCGTTTTACATGATTATTCCTTCTGTCAAAGGTCCATATTTTTGAATTCTAAGATGTCCAAAAGTGCCAACCCCACTTTCTGCTTCTGTATATACCTAATGATTATTTTCATGTTCAATAGTCACTATTTTCATATTTTGTCTTCCAAATTGTACAAATATCAATTCATGAGTACCTTCTTCACTGATGATCATAAAATATGTAACTCATGACTATTTTTTATGGTATCTTCATCAGGATAAGGCATAAGGGTAATTATCTTGAAAAAAAGTGTGATGAAGATCTTAAAGAGAGATATGGCTTTAACATGCTTATTTAATCTTGAAAAAATTGACAGATGGATGGGACATGGTTTATTTCAGTCACTTGATGTACACAGGAACACAGGTCCTACTGCTCCTTTCTCAAAAGCATTGAAACTTGTCCTCAAATATTTATTTCAAACTGTTCTCTATGTTTACATGTTACAGTCATGCCTACAGGTTTATTTGTTTTTGTGTCAAAGTTTAAAACCATCACTGCCACTCACCCTACTAGAAACCAGAAAAGAAATGGATTGGTAAAACTCAGCTTGTGAGTTCTGCTCTGGCCTTATATTCCCTTCTTGTCTCATGGTTGGTCACAAAGTCTTCAGTTTTAAAATCTCACTAGGATCTGCTTCTCAATTAGTGAGCAGTTAACAAGGGACAACATTCTTCCAGAATAATAACAATCAACACAATTGATTTCCAACAGAGGAAAAGTAAGCTAAATAATAGTTCTTTGAAATGGTATACATGGGGTGAGGCAGTTTTAGAGGATTAAATAGAACATTTACAATTTATATTTCCTTTTGTTTATAGGTAATCAACTTTCTGACTTTAAATGCTGCATTAACTTATGAATCCATGTCTCATTAGAAAGAAGCAAAAATTTGTCTGTTGTATTCCCTTTGTATTGGCTATACACATTTTTAATTTTAAAAGAGTATTTTTCAGGTAGATTGAGTTATTCTTAAGATTTTAGTGTTCCTCCCTGTAAGATGATAGTGTTCCATTACCATATTGATATATAACTTGACCATGTAGCAGGCACTTTCAGTAAAAATGAAAAGAAAGAAAGTATGTGGATTATGCTGTAGACTCTGAAAATATATTCAAAATTATTATAATATTGGTTCTCATCTTTTATCATTTGATCCACTTAGACTTGATTTTGTGTAGATTGGCGTTGGAATGCTATTCCCACTGCAGTACCATGCTGCATTTGCCATCTGTTGAGTATTCATATATGTTCCCTATATTCTTCTACATTTTTTACTTATGTTTTTTTGTCCCATGCCACAATGCTTATTGACTATTATTTTATACCAAGATACAATATTTATTAAGAAAATCCCTAAAATTTTTTCTTCTTTAGTAGTGTTCATGCTATTTTGATTTCATCAGTATTTTAGAGCCAGTCTATTTTTTCTGTAGAATATCTGCAGGGATTTTTATACAGGTGTCATCTAATAAATTAATACAATAGACATTTTACAATATTGTATCTTCCATGCCACAACTGGTCTATTTCTCCAATTATTTATTTACTTCATAAACCTCAGCGAAATTTTAATCATTGACCAGAGGACTTTAACAGCTTTCTCCTGATGGGGACACTGCTTAATTGATGGCTTATTGGGAGGTATCTTATTCCACAGGGGAGAGGTTTAGTAAATGGCCCTTTGGATCTTCATACCCCTTTCACTCCCCTAATTAAGCCTAACTGAGACTACAGAGGTCTGGAGTGGCAGGCCAGGACCTAGTAAGTGGCTCCCATGTTAATTAAGAAATTAACATTCTTACCTGCCACATCAATGGTCACTTGAGGATCCTCCTGTTTAATGGTTGCAGTGTTTGACCAGGGAGCCATGCCTGGCTTTGGCCCATTTTGTCTTTCCCTGGGACAAGGCCTTGGGGCCCTGTAAGCAAGGCAGCTTAGGACCAGGAGGCCAACTGTCCACACTTGAAGCATGTTCCTGCTGAAGTGGAGTCTGGATTCAGGTGGCCCCAAGGTTGCATGTGCTTTAATGGTGGCAGCTAAAAGGTGAGACTGTCCTTGTGCTCTGGGCCTGCACTCCTCACGATTCTCCTCAGCAGTGTGGTCTCAATTGTTTAAAACTGTGGAGGTTTTTCATAAAAGGGAGTTCATGGAAGTTTGGGGACCCAGGGAAAGTTTTTGAAACTTCCTACAGATATCAGAGGCAGACTAGCTAATAAAGTGAGTTCCTAGAAAATCTATTCTTCTCTAGAGTCAAGATCTACCAGAGGGTATTTTTTTCATTGCTTCTACCAGCTTTCCTGGAAGTAAGTCTAGATTTTTGTCCCACCTCTGAACAATTTCCTTGAGCTTATTTTAATTGACTGGTTTGGTAGTGCAATTCCTAATCTCTTTGAGTAGATATGTGACCACATGTTCTCTGGCCCTCAGATATGCCTGTCCCCTCCTTCCTTCTTACACAGGAGGTTTACTTGAATTCAGGGTCCCATACAGAGGCCACTCTTGGCTGTCCTCTAATTTGTACTTCATCTGTGGTGTGGCAGGAAATATTAGCCTCTTCTATTTTAGACCATCAGTAAGTAGACTGTCCCAATTCCAAAGAAGGCACCCCAATGGGAAGTTGACTGTAATGCTGAAGAAGCCACCCATTATTTTAGGGGAGGATAAATGTGTTGGGCAGTCTTAGTGGCATCTCACTCCTAGATTTTACTGAATGGAAATTGCGAAGTGTCATGGGGATTGGAAGCCCTGCTCACCATTCCAACAGTCTAGGAATCAGATGTCTCTTGTCTCTGGGTGTTTCCAGAGTCGTACAGGTATTAGAAGACATCTGGGTCCTGTTGTCAAACTGAAGCTACCAACCTGGACTTCCTACCTAGGAAACGGACTGGCCAGGGTCCCTTCTTTTGGTCTACTTTTGCAGAGGTCTTAGGAAGTGACTGTGAAACAGATCTCATTTTATGGCCAATGCCAGAGACTGAGTTTTCCAGTTAAACCAGACATTAAGAAGCATATTAAGAATCTATAACCTGATTTCTTTGTGGCTTGCAGACAAACAGCCTTGAGGGCCCCAGAAGTAATGGATTTAATAGTAATCTCAGGGCCTCCATGGGACTGAGGAAGGTACTACGAAGGATGGGAATCTGGGGCCTTGCTATTAAGACAAAAGAGAGCACAGACAGGCTCTAATTAAAAACCAAGACTCACCAGTCTTGGTCAAGTGTTGGGAGCTTTACTTGCCTTTTTGCCTCAAGAAAGATCACATACTAAGCCATTAAAGAAGTTTCATCGAATTATAATGACTTCATTTAGCAGAATGTGTTTTCAGACCACAAGGGCATTAAATTAGATATTAACAGCAACTTTTTAGCAAAATAAAAACATATGGTTTAACTATTTGTGAATCAAAATAAATTATCACTAATTTTTAATTTGAAATTGAATGAGAGTGAAAGTGATAGAGTAGAAATAAAAAGTGTATACAACAAATTTTAAAATTGCAAATGTTTTTAATAGAAAGGAAGAATATGTAAAAAGAAATGACCTGCAATTCCAAATCAAGAAACCAGGTAAGGAAGAGCAAAATTATATTGAAGTACATAATAGGGAAAGCTAATAAAGAAGTAGAAATCAATGAAATACAAATTAGAGAAGCAAAAGGAAAATGTGACTAAAGCAAAAGGTTTTCTTTCAGTACATCAACCAAAATTATTAATTCTACATAGTTAATAAATAATAAAAGAGAATGAATAAATTACCAATATCAGAAATTAAATAACTGTTTTTACTAATCTACAGACAGCTAGTCAAACTTTGTTGTTTCACAGATATTCTCTCAAAAATGTATATATTAAGCAGGCAAACAAGATCATAAATTAATAAGCTTCAGCCTACCATTCTCCCACGGAAATGTATACAACTATCAAAATCTGGCAGCATCTACTTTTACAGAGCTCTGGAATACAATTAGGGTATGCAGTAATTGAGTGAGCATTGAGTCATGCAACTAGCACTTAAAAATGGTAGTAGAAGCCGGTGGTGACTTTCCTGGTCTCTATCACCCCCTCTATTTCATGGTGTGGAGATGGCCTATGCTCTTATTTTGGGTTTCTGACCCCATTCCAGAGGGAATTATCACCTCTATATAGACCAAGGTTCTAGTATGCTGGTGCCAGTCTAAGCAGTGGCATTCTGAAGTATTGAACCAGGACACTCATTTCTCTCTCTCCTTCCAAATACTTGCCCTACAGGCAGAAACAGCTTATACAGAGCAAAAGCAGTACAAAAATCAATCAAATTTTAATTCTACTGGGAAAAGTATTTCCCCTAAATACATCCACTGTGAGGGAAGGAATCTATTTCATGTTTGTAAGCTGGGATATCTAATTTCTGAAAATAGAAGTCCTAAGGACATGAGCACATGTCCAACACAAGGAACAGGCTCAGAAATGACTGAGAAGGCATCATGTTTTCTCCTCAGACCGATCCTCTTGATAGGAAGGATAACTGTAAGAGAGAACACCAGCCAGCCAGTCAACACTGTGAAAGGTGTTTATTTGCATTGGTTTGTTTGTTTTCATTAGCTTCTGGCATGAAAGGAAATCTGTATCATATTACTAGTTTGATAAGAATTTAAAGAACAGACAAATTAAGGACTAAATTCCAGAGGTAACACTTTAGAATATTCAATTGTAGATTGTGAAAAAAAAATGATTACAAGACAAAAAGCAAAACAGCCTATCCAAAGGATAAAGATAAAATATCAGAGAAAGTCCATGAAAAAGACAAGATTGGCTTATATAAGCCAAGATGTTAAAAAATATTCTTAAAAATTCTAATATAAAATACAAAGAAAGAACTAAAGGATATGAGGAAAATGATGACTAAACAAATGAAAGACCTAATAATGAGGTAGATTTTATAATAGGGAACAAACACAAATATAATATATGAAGGCCACAATGACCATAATAATATTATCCCAGAGGGTTTCAATAGCAAATAGAAATGGTAAATTAAAGAATCAGTGAGTCCCAAACAATTAAAATGCTGCAAACTTAAGATCAGAAAGAAAAAAGAATCTCAAAACATCAACAGAACTTAAGACAATTGTGGTTTAATATCATGCATACCAGTACTCACCTTCTGGGGTTCCCAGATTTTTAAGAATGCTGGAAAGGTGCAGACAATATTAAAAGATAAAAAGCCAGAAAACTTCCCAATTTTTACTAAAGACCTTTATAAACACATTCAAGGATTCCAATGAATCCTAGGCATGATACTCAAAGATAACCAGGCCCAGACACATTATGTTAAACTCTTGAATGATAAGGATTTGGGAGGAGTTCTGAAACGATCAAAAGAAAAATAATGTGCTATGTATAAGCGATCTCCAGTGAAATTAAGTATTATTTCACATGGGAACCCATGGAAGCAAGAAGGCAGTGTAAGAAAATATGTAAAGTGTTGAATGAAAACAATTGCCTACCAAATATTTTAGACTGGCTAGAATGACTTTCAAAAATGGGGGAGACTATCAAAAGCTGAGGGAATTCATCATCACGACACCTGCCATACAAGCAATGCTAAAGGGAGTTCTTAAGAATGAAAGAAAAGGACATCATACAGTGGATTGAAGTGGCATAAAGAAATAAATACTTTTAATAAACGTAATCATTTGAGTAATTATAAACACCATTATCATGGTATTGTATTATTGGTATGTAACTCCACTTTTTACTTCTTACAGGTTCTGAAATTTAAATTCAAAAGCAGTAATGATAACATATGGTTTTAAATATATAATATATAAATATATAATATGTGAGAAGTACAACAAAATGGTGGAAAGATTAGGAGTTGTGTTTGGTAGATGTACTATGTATAACTATGGATTATAGTTAATAGTATAATTATAATAGTATTTTCATGAATTGTATCAAAGGTACATTATTAAGGCACTGTGCTAATAACATGTAAAACTACTAGTGTCAGGGGAGCATTATATTCGAACACTATTTTCTGCATGAATTTTTGGAAACCATAACTGCACTAATTAAAAAATATTACAAGGGACAGAAAAGAGCTGTGTAAATTAAAAAGTGGTTAATTCAAGAAGAAAACTATGCAATTTTGAATATATATTCACCAAGATCTACTCCCCAAATTACACAAAGCAAATATTGACATATTTGAAGGAAGAAATAGATATTCTACAGGAATAGTAGGGACCATCAATACAATAGTTTCAATAATTGATAAAACATCTAAAAAGATGATCAATATGGAAACTGATTAATTTAATGAGGACATAAACCACCTAAACCTAAGGGACATACATAGAATAATTCACAAGCAAAAAGCAAAAAAATATTCTTATCTAGTACACATGGATCATTTCCCGGCATAGACTACAAAATAAGTCACAAAACATGTCGCCAAAATTTTATAAATAATTAAATTATACACATATCTTCTTTTTTTTAATAATATATTTTTTAAAAAGTTTTTAAAGATACTTAAATTACATAAATGTTACACAAAAATTATAGGGATTCCCATACACCCCACCACCTACACCTCCCACAACCTTCCACATAACCATCCTTCGTTAGTGTGGCACATCACCTTCAATGGATAAATACATCCTGGTGCTTTGCCATTAAGGATGGACCATAGTTCACATTGTAGACCACACTCTCTCCCACACAGTTCTGCATGTTATATGATGATATAAAATGGTCTATATCTGTCATTGCAATGTCATTCTCAAGTCCTGAAAAAAACCCTGTATTACAACTGCTTTTCCCTCTCCCTGCCCCCAAAGCATCCAGGGGCCACTGGCTCCACATTAATACTGTAATTTTTTTCATTGCTTGAATCACAATATGTCTATAACAAAATACCAGTAGGTCCACTCTAGTCCATAGCTCTTCCCCCAATCTGGAGGAGTCTGGGATGGTGATGTCTACTCCACCTCCAAGTGAGAGGGGGCTTATATCTCATGGAGAAGATGGATGGGATTATCCTGCCTGCACCTGAAGATTCTCTCCACACCCTGGATGGCCGTTGTCCATCATAATCTCCCCTCCAGGTGTCCTGGGTGAGTCAATTGAGCTGTAGAGTAGAAGTTGCAAACTCCACCGAGATTCCGGGCCCAGGTGACACATGGACAGTCCAAAGGCCCCAGTCTGTTGATGTACACCTACAAACTCCAACACCACATATAGGTTTGAATAGAAGGGACAGATGGACCATGTTCAGGGAAGACATATTTGAGTACAGCTCTGTCAGTCTCAGGATCAACGATTACAAAGTAGGGCTCACTGATAAGGAACTAAACTACGGAACTATCCACCCTGATAGAGGAGCAGGGTGTCTCCAGAGCCCTCAGGAACCGCTCTATTTGGAGTGATATCCACTTTGGAAGTCTATGATGTCCTAATGACGTGTGCGTAAGCATTAACTCCGGGATGACCTCCCGACTCACTTTGAAGTCTCTTAGCCATATGAACCTCAAATGTCTTTAACTTTTCCTCCTTTTATTTGAGGTCTTTTTCCAGTCATGTTGCCAGCTGGTAATTGGTAGTAATCCCTCAGTGCCAAGGAGGCTAATCCCTGGGAGACGTGTTCCACACTGGGAAGAAGATAATGCATTCACATGCAGAGTTTGGCTTAGAGAGAGGCCACATTTGAGCAACAAGGAGGCTTTCAGGTGGCAACCCTTAGGCACCCCATAACAATAGGCTAAGTTTCAATTTCAAGAGCAAAGAATCATAAGGTTAGTTATCAATAACAAGGACCCATCAGTGGATAATCCTTCCTTTCCAGATACTGCCCCTGCAATTGGGGGACTGTTGCTGGTGCTTTGGAGAATTTGGCATATCTCTCCAGGATGGGAATTCAATATTCACTTATTTATTGAGTGATTCTCCACCCACTGTGACCATGCCCCATGAGCATTTGAACCATTTTATATAACTTTTATGTATGTTCAGGTGAACTTCCTCTGATGCACCCCCATCCCTGACATGCCCCACCAATGATCCTCTCCCACCCCAGTTGTTCTAGAAGCTTTGTTGTAGATTTATCAGGGCTTTCTATGTATGGGAACATGTCTTCTGCAAATAATGAAATTTTTACTTCTTCTTTTATAATTTGGAGGCCTTTTATATCTTTTCCTTGCCTCAGTGCTCGAGCAAGTACTTCTATGACAATGTTAAATAGGAGTGGTGACAGTGGGCATCATTGTCTTGTTTATGACCTCAGGGGGAAGGTTTTTGGGATTTTAACATTAAAGATGATGTTAGCTTTGGGTTTTTCATTTTTACCCTTTATCATGTTCAGAAAGTTTCCTTCTATTCCTACCATTTGCAGTGTTTTTATCAAGAAAGTGTGCTGTATTTTGTCAAATGCTTTTTCTGCATCTATAGAGGTGATCATGTGTTTTTTTTCTTTCAATCTGTTTATGTGGTGTATTACATTGATTGATTTCCTTATGTTGAACCGTCCTTGCATACCCGGGAAGAAAACCAGTTGATCATGGTGTATAATTCTTTTGATATGTTGTTGAATGCGATTAACAAATATTTTGTTGAGATTTTAGCATCTAGGTTTATTAGAGAAATTGGTTTGTAATTTTCCTTTCCTGTGGTATCTTTGTTTGGCTTTGGTATTAGGGTAAAGTTGGCATCATCAAATGTGTTAGGCAATGTTCCTTTTACAATCCTTTCTGGAATGTTTGGTTGAATTCAGCTGTGAAGCCATGTGGTCCTGGGGCCTTCTTAGTTTGGATGTTTTTGATGACTGAGCCTATCTTTTTTATTGTAATTGGACTGTTGAGTTCATAATTATCTACTTTCATCAATGCAAATTTTTGTGAGTTTCTAGGAATTTGTCCATTCCATCTAAATTGTCATTTTCTTGCCATATAATTTTTCAAAATATCCTCTTATGATACTCTTTATATCTTTGGGGTCAGTAGTGACATCCCCTTCCTCATTCCTTGTTTTGTGTATTTGCATATACTCTCTCTTTATATTTGTTAGTCTGGCTAAGGGGTTATCAATTTTATTGGTCTTCTCAAAGAAAAAGATTTGGGTTTTGTTTATTTTTTCTAGTGCTTTCTTTATTTGCTATTTCATTTAGTTCTACTCTAATCTTTGTTACTTCTTTTTTTCTACATCCTTGGGGTTAGTTTTTTGTAGTTTTCTCAATTCTGCCAGGTGTGCAGTTAGGTCTTCAATTTCAGTTCTTACTTCTTTTTTAATATATGCATTTATGGCTATGAATTTCCCTCTCAGTACATCTTTTTCTGCATCCCATAGGTTTTGATATGTTGTGTTCTCATTTTCATTCATTTCTCCTTGACCCACCCTTTTTCTAAGTGTGTGTTGTTTAATTCCACATCTTTGTGCCTAATCTGGTTCTCTGGCCCTTAAAGATTTCCAATTTCACTCCGTTGTCATCAGAGCAATTACTTTGTATAATCTCAAACTTTCTATTATACTTTGTATAATCTTGCACAAAGAAATTACTTTGTACAGTTCATTGAGCGGTGTTCTGTGGCCTAGCATATGGTCTATCTTGTAGTATGATTTATGTGCAATAGAGAAGAATGTATATCCCACTGTATTTGGGAGGCACGATCTATATTCATGTATTTTGATGCACCCTGATTAGGTGCATAAATGTTTATGACTGTTCTCTCTTCTTGAAAGATTACCCCTTTTACTAATATATAGTGTCCATCTTTGTCTCTAACAATAATTTTGTATCTAAAGTTTATTTTTTCCACTATTAGGATAGCTACTCTTCCCATTTTATTGGTTATTGTTTGCTTGTAAAATTGTTTTCCAGCCATTCACTTTCAACCTCCTTGAATCCCTGGTTCTAAGGTGAGTTTTTTGTAGACAGCATATAGATGGATCATATTTCCTTATCCATTCTGCCAATCTGGATCTCTTGACTGGTGAGTTAATCCATTAACATTCAGTGTTATTACTCTCAAAGAATTTCTTACATCAGCCATATTTTCTTTAGGTTTATGTAAGTCATAAATTATTTTTATTTCTCCTTTTGTCTTTTTAGTTGTTCTTAAACTCTCCTCCAATTCTCTCTCTCCTATTTTTTTTTCCTTTCAAGCTGTAGAACTCCCTTTAGTGTTTCTTGAAGTGCATGTTTCTTATTAGCATACTCTCTTCATTTCTTTTTATCTGTGAATATTTTAACTCTCCATCATTTTTGAATGCCAGCTTTGCTGGTGAGAGAATTCATGGCTGCAAGTTTTTCTCTTTGATTCTCTTTACTGTGTCATACCACTGTCTTCTTTCTTCCATGGTTTCAGATGAGAAATCAGCACTTAATCTTATTGTGCTTCCCTTGTATGTGATGGTTCTCTTTTCTCTTGCTGCCTTGTGTATTTTCTTTTTGTCTTGAACATTGGACATTTTGATAATTATATGTCTTGGGGTAGACCTGTTGGGATTTATACTGTTTGTGATGCACTGTGCTTCCTGGACATGTACATCCATCTCCCTCAATAGGGTTGGGAAGCTTTAAGCCATTATTTCCTTCCATACTCCTTCTGTTCCCTTTCCTTTCTCTTCTCCTTTTCAGATACCTATAATACATATATTTGTGTGTTTTGTGTTGCCATTTAAATCCGTAAGTCCCTGCTGGATTTTTTCTGTCTTTTTATCAATCTGATTAACTATCTGTTTTATTTCATATGTACTGTCTTCCACATCACTGATTCTTTCTTCTGCTTTTTCAAATCTGTTCTTATATGATTCCAGCATCTTTTCAATTTCTTGGATTTTACCATCCACCAACTCAAATCCATTATCTTTTTATGTATGTTTATAATTTCTTTTTTATGTTCTCCCAGTGTCTTCTTAATATCCTTAATCTCTTTCTTCAATTCATTAATTTGGTCAATTATATTTGTTTGGAGTTCTTTGCTTAGTTCTTTGAAGTTTTGCATCTCTTCCTGGTTTATAGTTTGTTCATTGGACTGGACCATGTCTTCCTCTTTCTCAGTATGGTTTTTAATTTTTTGTTGCCCTCTGGTTGTTATTTTATCTTGATGGGTTTATTCAGTTGATTAGCTTCTCTTTCTGCTCTAGAGTTTTATTTAGCTGGTGGTCCTCTGTGTGCATTAAGTTATCTCTTTGACTCTTTGTTCTTCTTGTTCTCTTTCCTTGCTTTTTTCTATATTCCCTGGAAGGAAAATGATTAGGGCCAGAGTTATCAAAAGAGGTAAGAAGGAAAAAAGGATAATAGTAATATTGTTAAAAGTTAGAAGAGGGGCCATATAAGACTTAGTTAAATAAATATTTTACACCTGTTGGCAGTGCAGAGTAATAGGGAAAAAAAAGTGGAGTACCTATAATGGAATGGGAAACCAAATAGAGAAAAATATATTAAATGATTTAAAAGGTCAGAATGAGGAGGAGAAAGAGAAAGAGTAAAGAAAGAGCTGAAAGGAAAAAGTTAATAAAAAAGAAAAATGAAAACAGAATGAATAAGATTGAAATCAACACCCATGAGGTTGTGCACTAACGAAAAAACGTGGAATGTAAGAACTGCAACAGAAAGCAGAAGGTAGAAAGATGGAGGAAGAGAAAAAGATAGCATTGGTAGACAAAATCAGTATACACAGAAAATGGGAAATCAAGGAAGAAGAAGCACAGCAAAGAAGAAATAAGCTAGCAGCACAATTTTATTTTGAGCAATCCACCTTGCTGACCAGCTCCCTCCAGATTGATGTCCCTAAGTTTCTCGTTCCATGGACTCCCAGAACAGCCCACTCAGGCAGGATTCTGTCCCCAATCAGCCATTCTCTGTGAAAGAGATGGTGAATGCCCACCTAAATTGACACCATCTTGCCCAAATCTACATATATCTTCTTAAGCTGCAATGAATTGACATTAGAATCAATAACAGAGACAACAGGAAAATGCACAAGTATGGGAAAATTAAACAACTCATTCATAAAAAAATGCACCACAATTGATATTAATATTAACTTAAGGTGAATGAATAAAAATGTGCAAAATTTTCTGGTATACAGCAAAGGCAGTAATGAGAGTGAAATTTATACATTTCAATGCTTATATGTAAAAGAAGAAAGATCTAAAATCAATGACCTAACATAATACCTGGAGAAAATAGAAAA